>CM049795.1:26940294-27070294 GCA_027422405.1 Ptychobarbus kaznakovi | reverse complement strand
CAGCCGTTTAAACGAATCGAGTGAATCAGTGATTCAGTAAACCATTCATAATGACAGTCACTTGCCTGGTTTCTGAATGAATCAGCCGTTTGAACGAATCGAGTGAGTCAGTGATTCAGTACACCGTTCATAACGACAGTCACTTGCCTGGTTTCTGAATGAATCAGCCGTTTAAACGAATCGAGTGAATCAGTGATTCATTAAACCGTTCATAACGACAGTCACTTGCCTGGTTTCTGAATGAATCAGCCGTTTGAACGAATCAAGTGAATCAGTGATTCAGTAAACCGTTCATAACGACAGTCACTTGCCTAGTTTCTGAATGAATCAGCCGTTTGAACGAATTGAGTGAGTCAGTGACTCACTGATTCAAACAGTCATTTGCCGCCAGCTACTGGTCTGGTTTGGTATTTGATCATAAGTGTCAGTCAGGAATGTCATGTATGTGATGGCATGTCTAGCAGATGAAGGACAGGTGAGAGTGTGAGGGTTACCTGACGAAGGACAGGTGAACTCCCAGCGAGCGGTGTGTCCCGGAGCAGTCAATGCAGAGAAAAACACCATATGTGATGCTCGCCCAGCTGGGGTTCTTCAGAGAGCAGTCAAAACACGCCTGACAACAAACAAACACAGTCAACATCAACTGCACCATAGTGCTTAGTGGCACATTTCTGAGTCAACAGTTTGAACACATTGTATCTAGCAGCTAACATCTATCTTTCCACTTATTTGTGTATGTTTTGCTCCGTTCCGTTAGTTTCAGGTAAACCAGAGCTCGCAGTGTGAACCAGCACATTTATTTTGAGGAATAAAGCTCGTTTATTAATAGCTCTGATGACTGGCTCGTCCCAGGACCTCAGCTGGAGCTGCCATATGTTTGCTGTAAACATGAGACGTGTCATTGCTCTTCGGGACGGGAGCAGCGCCGCGGCGGTGGGTCTGCGGGGCTCGCACTCACCTTGTTCGCGGGGACGGAGCGCAGGCGCTTGAGGACGGCAGAGATGTCGTGTTTGCTGGGGTCTGTCATGTTCACGGCTGTGGGAAACTAGCCGATAGCCGAGAGGAAAGTCTGCGTCTGCTAGCGATTCTGAGCAGCAGCGCACTTCCTGCTGCCGTGACGTCACGCGCACGGCGAGCGCTGATTGGCGGAGAGCACGCTCTAACACAAACAGCAGCACGAGCCAACCGGATGCAGCGTCTCAAATAACTCTCGTCAAAATAATGTTCAGACTCATTTGTGAATAATGTATAATGAGTAACATCTTGTATAATGAAACATATTTATTCTGACTTGTACTTTAACTATAAAAACTCTCACTATAAATAGTGCCTATAGAAAGTCTTCATACTCCGCCTGGGGGTGACCTGGGGCAAATTCAGAGGACTGGACATGAAATGGATGCCTATACTATACAACTAAACTATATATATATATATATATATATAAAAAATAAAAATAAATAATTCAAGAAATGGAAAGTGAGAAAAGTGATCACACAATTTTATTAAATTATTTAATTTATTAAAACGTTCTTGCTGTCAAATGTGCAAAACCTAGTGGTTTGATTAGTTTATATATACTACAAATACATAACGCAAAACAGCAACACAAACCTCAACGCATTAATCATTTAATTACTTTTATTTGTGTCATATATATCTATAAATGATATGTGTATTTAATGTTGACTATTACGAAATGATTAAAATAAAGAAAACTGTTTGTGTATATACAGTATACATTTCAACAGTAAAAGAGCACATCAAGAAAAGTAACCAATTCATTTATTGTAAGCTTGACAATATACAAAAGTGAATAAACGCCAATAAAGTGTGTAACCGAGTTTAGTCATGTGACGTAACGAACCGCGTCACCTGACGTGAACAGCAATACCGATCCATTTCAGCGCTGAACTGTGAAAAACACACACACACACACACACACACACACACACACTGAACTGCATTAACACCTGAGAGAAACCACTCGGGCGTCAGATTCATATTTACACACGTCAACATTCATGTGATCCCAGCATCTGTGCTCTGGAGCAGTTCATACAGCCACACTCACTCACACAGTTATATATATATGAGGCACTACAGCATGTCATCCAGTGCACGTCCAGACCGTCAGAGGTCAGCTGCAGCCGGCTCATTTCAACAGGTCAGAGGGATAAAATCATCGTCTTCTAAAAGCATGGGTAAAATCTGTGTAAAATCCAGCGGGGAGCAGACGTCCCATCAGGCCAGGTCCTCCATGTAGTTGGCGGGATAGAGGCCGACGGTGCCGTCGCTCAGACGCCCTCTACACCAGCCCTGGTCGTCCTCCTCGCTCATCTTCATCAGCTGATCTCCTGCAGGGGTCACACACACACTTCAGACACACACTACAGAGCTGGAGAGTAATGTTATCAGATTAAATACTCGGAATCAGACTACAGGTACGTTATGCTAGGGTTTATACACATACATCACTATGTCTTTGGAGGGATAAAATAATAGTGCTCAAATTCACCTCATTTCTTATTGACATACTTAGTTTTTTTCTGTCAGCCGAATCTCTTTCACCTAATATATTTCCCCTTCAATTTTGGAGGCAATTAGTTAATAATTAAGTATCATATCTGCGGTTATCTGACGTGGTTAAGGGTCACATGACATGCAAGTAAACAAATTATTATTGTTTTTAGTAAATGTTTTATTTTAATTGTTGTTATTTTAACCCTTGGTGACCTTTTGGACATTTTTGCCCTTTACAGTTAATGCTAACTGCATGAATTTTGTCTCAGGTGTGTATTTTTATTGTAATTTATAGGTACAAATAGTTCCTCTCAGGCCCTTAAGGACAAAAATGTCCGCATTGAAACCCATTAAAACTGCTATTTTTCTGCATCACAGTGCCGTTTAACTGTAAAATTATGATTTTTTTATTAATAGGCTTTCATTATGTTGGCTGGCAAGGCTTCAAAATTATTATTATGTTTTTTTTTACCAGATGGTGCCATTTTTTTCAGGTTTGGCCTATAAAGCAAATACTCGCTTTATTCCTGTTTTCTGCTTCTGCATCTACTTCAACAATAATCTGCCATGGGTCTTCTTTAAAATTAGACCAAACTTAAGTCTGTGCTCTCTAGGGGGACATTTTAGACAGACATTTTTGTCCACTATGGACCCATGTGTAACCTTTTTTAATTGATGCACAAGGGTTAAAATAATTTATTTAAATGATTAGCTTTTAATTAAACTCATAAACCCCCTGTAGTTTCTCCACAGGCCCCGCCCAGTTTGACGTAATGTTTAATGCATTATGTTAATAATACATTTAATATTTTCACTCTTTTCTTGTATATTCATATCAATATGGTCCTATTTAAATCATAAAGGAGATCTAAAGGTGGTCTGATTATATGAGCTCAGTTGTGTAATGTAATGGATTCGGTTACTAGCTGCAGTACGGGACTGCGCTCTTCCAGTGATCTCCACAGCTCTGCTAGCATCACGTGTGTCCTGCAAGTCAGACCTGTTTTGAAGCTGAGCTCGTCCTGCTCCTGTCCCTTGTAGTCGTACAGCGCTCGGACTGGCACGCACAGCTCCGGTGACGACGGCTCGTCCTCGAACGGATTGCCGTTAGCGCTAGCGGACGCGGAGGGATTCCCTGCCTCCTCATCAGAGCCGTCAGCCACCGTCTTCTCCGCTGCAGCAGAGCTGAGAGCAAACACAGCACAGCTCAGACTCAAGCACACGCCAGCATGCAGACCCACGCACACGTGACACTTGATTATCAGACGGTCTGTGTAATCATGTGTCACGCGTGTCATCAGAAGCCATGCACAGACACACACAGGACCTGAAAGAAACCAGCAGCAGAAACACAAGCAGACAGAGAGAGACAGACAGAGGCTGTGAGGTCACCAACGTTTGCGCTGTCACTTCCTCTCGTTTGACAACGACCGGGCTGCTCTTGGGCCGCTCCACCACCGCCGGCTCTTCCTCATCCTGATCCTCTCCATCATCATCATCCTCATCAAACGGGTTCAAGCATGTTGCTTCTGAGCTACTGGGCACAGCCACACTAACAACACAGAGACAGCTTTACATCATACACACACACACCAGACATGACACAGCCAATCACACGGCTCCATTCACACCAGACACGACTCAGCTCAGCCAATCACACAGCTCCATTCACACCAGACACGACTCGGCTCAGCCAATCACACAGCTCCATTCACACCAGACATGACTCGGCTCAGCCAATCACACGGCTCCATTCACACCAGACACGACTCAGCTCAGCCAATCACACAGCTCCATTCACACCAGACACGACTCGGCTCAGCCAATCACACATCTCAATTCACACCAGATACGACTCAGCTCAGCCAATCACACGGCTCCATTCACACCAGACACGACACAGCTCAGCCAATCACACGGCTCCATTCACACCAGACACGACACAGCTCAGCCAATCACACGGCTCCATTCAAACCAGACACGACTCAGCTCAGCCAATCACACAGCTCCATTCACACCAGACATGACTCGGCTCAGCCAATCACACGGCTCGATTCACACCAGACACGACACGGCTCAGCCAATCACATGTTCCATTCACACCAGACACGACTCAGCCAATCACACGGCTCCATTCACACCAGACACGACTCGGCTCAGCCAATCACACATCTCCATTCACACCAGACATGACTCGGCTCAGCCAATCACACGCCTCCATTCACACCAGACACGACTCGGCTCAGCCAATCACACAGCTCCAGACACGACTCAGCTCAGCCAATCACACAGCTCCATTCACACCAGACACGACTCAGCTCAGCCAATCACACATTTCCATTCACACCAGACACGACTCAGAATCACACATCTCCATTCACACCAGACACGACTCAGCTCAGCCAATCACACAGCTCCATTCACACCAGACACGACTCAGCTCAGCCAATCACACAGCTCCATTTACACCAGACACGACTCGGCTCAGCCAATCACACAGCTCCAGACACGACTCGGCTCAGCCAATCACACAGCTCCATTCACACCAGACACGACTCGGCTCAGCCAATCACACAGCTCCATTCACACCAGACACGACTCGGTTCAGCCAATCACACAGCTCCATTCACACCAGACACGACTCGGTTCAGCCAATCACACAGCTCCATTCACACCAGACACGACTCGGCTCAGCCAATCACACAGCTCCATTCACACCAGACACGAGTCGGCTCAGCCAATCACACAGCTCCAGACACGACTCGGCTCAGCCAATCACACGGCTCCATTCACACCAGACACGACTCGGCTCAGCCAATCACACAGCTCCAGACACGACTCGGCTCAGCCAATCACACGGCTCCATTCACACCAGACACGACTCAGCTCAGCCAATCACACAGCTCCATTCACACCAGACACGACTCAGCTCAGCCAATCACACGGCTCCATTCACACCAGACACGACTCGGATCAGCCAATCACACAGCTCCATTGACACCAGACACAACTCAGCCAATCACACAGCTCCATTCACACCAGACACGACTCGGCTCAGCCAATCACACGGCTCCATTCACACCAGCCACGACTCGGCTCAGCCAATCACACAGCTCCAGACACGACTCGGCTCAGCCAATCACACGGCTCCATTCAAACCAGACACGCCTCGGCTCAGCCAATCACACAGCTCCATTCAAACCAGACACGACTCAGCTCAGCCAATCACACAGCTCCATTCACACCAGACATGACCCGGCTCAGCCAATCACACAGCTCCATTCACACCAGACACGACTCAGCTCAGCCAATCACACAGCTCCATTCACACCAGACACGACTCAGCTCAGCCAATCACACATTTCCATTCACACCAGACACGACTCAGCCAATCACACAGCTCCATTCACACCAGACATGACCCGGCTCAGCCAATCACACAGCTCCATTCACACCAGACACGACTCGGCTCAGCCAATCACACCGCTCCATTCACACCACACACGACTCGGCTCAGCCAATCACACGGCTCCATTCACACCAGACACGACACAGCTCAGCCAATCACACCGCTCCATTCACACCAGACACGACACAGCTCAGCCAATCACACGGCTCCATTCAAACCAGACACGACTCGGCTCAGCCAATCACACGGCTCCATTCACACCAGACACGACTCGGCTCAGCCAATCACACGGCTCCGTTCACATGACGTTTCACACATCACCTGAGCCAGCGCTAACAGGTGTGACGCAGCAGACAGAGCGCTAGAGTCACAGGCTAAACTGACCGAACTGGTTCAGATTAACAGACGTCTCAATATGATCACATGATGTTTGTTTATAAACGCTCGTCGACTATGAGCCTCAGGTTCATGTGCACCTGATCTGACTGATGAAAACAACAAATCATGCTTTGACTTATTATGACTCGAGTCAATATTATGAGATACTAAGTCATAATCTCTTCAGATATGCCGTCATAATTATGACAAGTCAAAATTACAAGATAAAAAAAATGAAATTATGAGATAAATCATAATTGAGATGAACATTGAAGCTTGAGACAAGTAAAACACATGACAAATGTTTTTTAATCTTCTGTGTCATAATTATAATTTAGTATCTCATAAGTTTAATTTATTATCATAAAAATGACAGTATCTCACGATTTTGACTTTTTAGTCTCATAATTTGGAGTTAATTGAGTTTCCTCAATTATGAGAGTACTTGTGATTTAATATCTCACAAATACATAATTTTCTCAGGATTATGACAATCATAATTATGATTTAGTATCTCATAATACCAACTCTCTCATGATTATTACACGATGTCATCATTTAGATTTTCCCCTCAAAATGATTATAGTACCTCGGGATTTCACCTTTTTAGCTCATAATTTCACTTTTTTCTGTAATAAATCCCGGTATAGTATCTCATGATTTTGAATGTTCAACTTTACAATGGAGCAATGTATGCTTGGGTGGCAGAAACGGGCTCTTTTCTGGGATGCTGAGTCGGGATGTTTATGTACACGAGCCCAGGAGAAGTTCACGCAGCAGTGGCTCAGGAAACACCAGAGGTCAGATGTCCGAGGCAGCGGGGAGAAAACATGCGAGTCTGGTGTTTAATATGCTCAATCACTCGAGTACACACACACGATCGAGCTCCAGATCTTCACACGGATCACACACACGATCGAGCTCCAGATCTTCACACTGATCACACACACACACGATCGAGCTCCAGATCTTCACACTGATCACACACACGATCGAGCTCCAGATCTTCACACTGATCACACACACACACGATCGAGCTCCAGATCTTCACACTGATCACACACACACACGATCGAGCTCCAGATCTTCACACTGATCACACACACACACGATCGAGCTCCAGATCTTCACACTGATCACACACACGATCGAGCTCCAGATCTTCACACTGATCACACACACGATCGAGCTCCAGATCCTCACACTGATCACACACACACGATCGAGCTCCAGATCCTCACACTGATCACACACACACGATCGAGCTCCAGATCATCACACTGATCACACACACACGATCGAGCTCCAGATCCTCACACTGATCACACACACACGATCGAGCTCCAGATCCTCACACTGATCACACACACACGATCGAGCTCCAGATCTTCACACTGATCACACACACGATCGAGCTCCAGATCTTCACACTGATCACACACACACACACGATCGAGCTCCAGATCTTCACACTGATCACACACACACACACGATCGAGCTCCAGATCCTCACACTGATCACACACACACACGATCGAGCTCCAGATCCTCACACTGATCACACACACACACGATCGAGCTCCAGATCTTCACACTGATCACACACACGATTGAGCTCCAGATCCTCACACTGATCACACACACACACGATCGAGCTCCAGATCTTCACACTGATCACACACACACACGATCGAGCTCCAGATCTTCACACTGATCACACACACGATCGAGCTCCAGATCTTCACACTGATCACACACACGGTCGAGCTCCAGATCTTCACACTGATCACACACACAAGCGCTCAGTAGATCACTGCAGTGTTTCTGCTCACCTGCTGCTGCTGCTGCTGGGTTTTGAGGTCTGTACTGTGGTTTGACTGATCCCCGTCAGAGTCACTCCATCAGTGTGTTTCCTCTTGGTTTCTCGTCGACTGAGCGTTCGGTTCAAGTCCATGGACCATTCCTGCAGCACACACACACCCTTCAGCATTCATGTCTTCACTAATTAATGTGTGAAACGGCTTTAATCTTCTGGTTTCACACAGTCAAAGTGGATGGATATGGACAAAAAGCAGCATGAATATCATACCATCTAGTCCTTATAACGCTTGTGAATTCATGCCATGCTTTGTGAGAGGAACAGACTGAAATTCAGGAAACCTTTCCCTCCACTACGGACTTAGTATCTCATAATTATGCGGTTAAATCTGATTTGTGCTCTTGTTACACTAATGCTATGTGACGTCAGTAACATTATCCTGGCAGAATGAATGAATAACGTCTGTTCCTCACAGAAAGCATCATATGACTTCAGAGGACACTGTTGTGGTAACTTCTGGTGTTTGTCAGCCCTGTTCACGCTCGGTGATCCGCAGGAGGAAGTCACACGTGTCTGCGGCTCTCTGTGTGTCTCATACCTCAAACTGAGGCCAGTTCATGGGCATGCCGGGCCCGTGGCTGGACTGGAACCACTTGAGGTCCTCCTGAGCGTCGGCTGCCTGGATGGTGTCTTCCAGTGTGTGATAGACGGTCGAGTACCTGAAGGAGAGAGACGTTTATCACGTCATCATTCATGTGAGAATAACAACTAGCAGACTATCACAGCTGGAGGGTGACTCATCGGAGTGCTTTGCATGCTGGTCTCAATAACAGCGCTCCAGTGCTTCTCTATGCAAACGACGACAAACCGCCCTTGGGCCTCAACCCAGGCATGGATATGTAGATGAGGTGCTCACTTGTGATTGGAGGAGAGGTCGAGGTGCTGCTTGACGCCCAGCAGCAGTTCTTTGAAGAAGCGCAGTCTCTTGTCCTCAAACTGCTGGCACTGCTCGAACACCTGCTCCATGTTCTCTATGTACTGAGGGGTCACCTTATCCAGCTCCTCCAGAGACTTCTGGTAGCGCTCCTTCGTCTGAAACGCCACAGACACCGTCATAAACACTGCCGCTGCATACGCAGATTGGCTCGACTGACCCGAAATATATGCTTTTTAAAGCCATTTGTGTGTAAACACAATATGAGAGTTCATGACTGGTTTTGTTGTTAATTTGACGAGTTATTGTATAACATCGTATGTACGTCAAACGCATTTTCAATGCTATATTGTGGCACAAAAACAACATTTATTAGAGAGTTCATGACAGATTTAGTTTCTGATTAAGACTGTTAAACTGTTGTGAAATTCATTATTGAAATTGAAAATGCTATTAGAGTGTAAAAACAATTTTTTTTCCTGATTTGAAATGCTACTGAAATGTAAAATATACCATTTTCTAACGCTATTTAAGCATTTATGATAGTTATTTTCAGATTGTGTTGCTAATTGTACTTGTACTCAAATGTAAAATACACATTTTGTAATGCTATGAGAGTTAAGGTGGATTTTATTGTTCATTTGAAATGATTTATTGACACTTTTTAACACTATTTGAGCCGGAAAACATTTATTAGAGTTAGCTTTTGCTGCCAATTTGAAACACACAGTTTAAAAAATGTAATTTAAGAGACGGTTCATTTGAAATATGATATTATGATATTTAGTTTTCACGGTGGTCCTATTCAAGCAGATATGAGCTCATATATATGAAAAGGGCTCTGCAAATATGGTCACCAAGTGAAAAGGCTTTCCTAGAAAGAGATTTTTAACCAAACCTTCAGACACCATGAAAACAACCTACCAACCTACCACAGGAGCTGCTGAAACAGTTCTACTCTGCCATCATCGAATCCGTCCTCTGCACATCATTAACTGTCTGGTTCAGCTCAGCTACCAAATCTGACCTCAGAAGACTACGGAGGGTAGTCCGGACTGCTGAGCGAATCGTTGGTACAACCCTCCCTACTCTCCAAGAACTGTACTTATCCGGAGTGAGCAAAAGGGCTGGCAAAATCACTCTGGACCCCGCACATCCAGCACACTCCCTCTTTGAACTGCTGCCGTCTGGCCGACGCTACAGAGCTCTGAGCACCAGAACGACCAGACACAGGAACAGTTTCTTCCCCCAAGCAATCCATCTCATGAACACCTGATATTAACGTGGAACACACAACACTATTTTACAACTATCTATTCACCACCACACATACATATATAATATTTAGTATTTAATTTTTTTCCATTTCAAATTTGCACGTCAGACCTGTACACACATGAATGTCTGTATTGCATAGTGTTTTTGCAATTTTGTATATTGTCTATTTGTATATTTGTATATTGTTATTTTGTTGTCTGTGTCCTGTCCCGTTGCTGTCATTCTGTTGCACTGTGGAGCTTTGTCACTTTAACAAATTCCTCGTATGTGTAAACATACCTGGCCAATAAAGCTCATTCTGATTCTGATTCTGATTCTGAAAACACAAGACCTCTCATAGCACTGCTTTGTCTCCAAACACGATCAAAACAAGAGATATTACAAGGCTTATATGATGAAACACAGGATGCCTTAAAATACGAGTTTGGGGTTGTGTATAAACACACAGTAACTTTCACTTTCTCATACGTTCATCTCCATTGAAAATACTGCAAAAACAGCACATTTCCAAACATCTCATGTCAAGGTAAGCAGCTAGCCAATCAACAGAGAGCTGATTTGCACACAGACGTCTCAAAGCCACATCAGTGGTGTAAGAAACCACTGACCTTCTGAACTTCCTGCTGGCACTTCTCCACTTTCTCCTGCAGCTTCTTCTGGGCCTCTGGGTTGTTATTCTCCAGCTTGCTTGAGCTCTCTCGGCTGGCGGCGGTTTTCTCCTCCTTAAAGGCGTTGTGGTAGCCCTTCTTCATCGCATCCACCTGCCAGCATCATTACAGTGAGCCAAACATGCCACAGTGACGTGTTCATAATGCATCAGAGAACACAGCACAGAGTGCATGCATGCTTGGATGGACACCTTGCAGATGTTTTTGGGCAACACCAACCTTGCACACTTGACAGAACAGATAAAACACAAATTTACACCCAATCCCTTAAAAGCACAACCATGCGCATCTTTCTTCTAATGACTGCACGGACAGATGTAATGGTTATCTATTATTCATGATAACTATTTACATATCCAAAGTGACTCGGATCATTTAAGGAACTAGAAGTATAATTTGTTCAAACTTGTTTAATTGCTTGTTAATCAGAAGTAGAATATCTTTAAGGCACATTTTTAAGGAATCTGAAGAATTTTTTTTTTTTTATGGCATCAGAGGTAAAATTGCCTTTTTAAGGGCATTTTTAAGAAGTTAGAGGTAGATTTAAGGGAATCAGGGTTAGAATTTGTAAGCAATTTGTTAAGAAGAAAGATTGTTTTCAACAATTAAGGACTTTTAAGGAATAAGAAACAGAATCCCTGGGAATTAAGACTTGCATGGCTTAATATAAAATAATTGATATGTCTTACCGAAATATAGAAAACCCATGAATGTTTATGTTATTTTAAAAAATCACATTGTTTTATAAATATTTTGGAATATGGAGGGGCGCCATTGTTCTGATGACGTAAAATGTTTGCACTCGGTGAGCTAGAGCGCTACCTGTTGCTATTTTTACCACAACACAACTCAGAATAGACAACTGGGAAAATAAAATACTGATATGATGACCACAGCTACCGAAAGAGCTTACAGGAGCGATGGATATAAGTATAGGTTTAAATCAAATGCTGTACCATCGATTTCCCCCCCACAAGGAGTCTAAACACCTCTGATATGGAGTAAGATCCGTGCTGAGAAACTCATCCTAACAGATGGCATCTAACGTTTCTTATCTCAGACGTTTGTAAGCTCTGTCAGAAGCTGTTCTCTACTAAAACACTCGAAGGCATCAGCGCTAAATTGGAGAGAAAAAAGCAGGTCTTTAGGTAGTTTTATTCGTCCACAGGCATCTTCCCATTCATTTCTCCTCTTCTTATTGCTAAGAAAGTCTTACATTGCTTCTCTTGTTGCCCTTCAACTGAAAATTACAACCAAAAGACACACAATGTGGTATCGTATCAGTATTTTATTTTCCGAGTTGTGTTGTGGTAAAAAGCCAAAGGCTATAGAAATAAGTGCCAGTAGCTCACTGAGTGATGTCATCGACGCAGAATGCACTGTGCACATAAATAATGCCCCCCATAGTCCAAAAACGATGTTCATTTTTTAAATAACACAACTTTCATGGGTTTTCTACTACATATTTAAATAAGAGACATTGTTTACGTTATATTAAGCTATAAATATCTTAATACCCGGGGATCATTTTAAGGAATCATAAAATAATGATTTTCTCTTTCTCACTGATCAAATGTAACACAATCCAGCAAACTGAGAGTATGCTTCGTGGGTGATGTGCCAAACAGTCTCATGTGCAAAGAAGGTGAACACACCCATATTTATTGAAGGCTTTTGTTAACTGTACCACATGTCCTGCAGCCTCCTGACAGTGTTAAGCCCGTGTTTGCTGACCGTGTGGAGTTGTTGTGTTTGTACCTCCTTGAGTTTCTTGGCCCAGGGTTTCTGTGCCTTGCGAAAGCCATCTTCTGCTTCTTTGGTCTCCTTGAAGCCACCAATCATCTGTTTGTGATAAGCGTCTTTCTGCCAGTTCTTGACCTTCTCCAAGTCCTCCCCCATCAGAGTAGCTTTCACCTCCATGTGCAGGTCGCTCACCTTCTCGGCCTCGGTCATCAGAGCAAACCACGCTCGCTCCACCGTCCCGTACTGAGGCCCTAGAGGAGACGACACAGACAAGACCTTTCAGATGATCCATTGATACTGCTGCCATTGTGCTACTTCATCCACATGTTGTCCTGTTTGCTACTAATACGCTGATTTGAGACTCAAGACCATCTCTGGGTCACAATCACTTTTCAAAAACAACATTGACAGACATTAGTTTCCCAGGAGTACCACAGGGTTCGGTCATGGGCCCGCTGATATTCTCATGGTGTGTGTTCTTGCAGGCTCATCCCCTGCTGTAAACACTCCCGATGGACCAGCTGTGGATGACCTAAAAATACACAGGATGACTGGACACCCCTGCCCTCTCAACATTGTGTGTATATTAGTTAATTTGGTATGTATTATCTGGCTTGACTCAGCTTGTAGATATGAAGCATTTCACTTTCATAACCGATAAACTGTTTATGGCCTAACCTTTAAAACATCATCATGTGATACTGATTTGAAATATATTCACGACACATAACTAAAAGGTTGGTCTGTGATGCTGGCTTGAGAGAGCCTCACCAGAGTTTGAAATAGCTTGAACCGTGAGCAGAAAAGCGCAAGTTAAGCCACAAGGTACGAAAGAAAGCCAGTCAGAGCGGAAACACCTCTGTGTTGACTCTCGGCTATCGTGGACACATTTAAACACAGTCTTTAACTAAAACAAAGATACAAAGCTAACACCAGAAGCTGCATGACAACTGTGTGTGCGCTATCAAGAATCAGCACAGCGTCTTTCACTACACTGTACGAAGAACTGATAAACTGAACTGAACATTGCTGAGCACAAGCTGGATACAGGAATATCATGAACCCAAGATAACAGACATTATCAAGAAACAGCACTGCCATGATCTCTGGATCAACATTACGCAACGCTGATACCGCTGCCAAAGATCTGTCCTGAACATCTGCAGCAAAGTCCTCAAAGACTCACATCATTACTACTGAACAATGAGCCCGTTTCTGGTCAAACGGCTCCATCTTATTTGATTACTGAATCAATCAGTTATAACCAAATGAGGCTTTATTTAGTTTACGAGTTCAAAAACATTCATATTGATATTAGAAAACAGTGTTCAGCCTCTAGATTCTGATTGGATGAGAGATTCGACTATTTTGATTCTTCTTCATAATCCGGTAATGTTTTTTAGAAAGAGTAAGTGAAAAACATGACCAGCAGTGCTTGAAATGAGTTAGTGGAGCCTGTCGTGACTCGTACGGCGTGTAGTTTGACGTTCATAGTCCTGTGAGTGGTAGTTTAAGCTTTTAAACACACAGATCTCATATTACACTCATGAGTCATGTAAGTGTGATCATTGCTTGGCTCTCACTTCCGCACTATACGGTTTCCTCACATGATCCACAATCCCACCAGCAGCCTGTTATGGTGTGTTTAGGGGAAGTGAGGTCGCACTCAGTGACCACAGCATCACACCCTGAACTTTCTCAGACGCAGCTGTGAGTTTTTGGTGGATCCGTGTGTGTTTGTGCTTCACCTTTCTCCACCAGCTGCCTCCAGCGCTTGGCCCATTCGGAGAGCTGCGTGGCGTAGCTCTTCTCTATGCGGGACCGCTCATGCAGACAGTTCATCAGGTCGTTACACAGCCGGTTCCCATCGTCCATGCGCTTCACCGCCCGCTTGTAGTTGCCCACCTGACGGAGGGAGGCACGTGAGCGTCACAAACACACAATGCTAGCAGAGAAACACACGCAGGTGAGCGATACGCACCTCCCAGAAGCTGTCGCTGGAGACGTCCACCAGAGAGTCGGTCAAGTCTGACATGGCTGAAACACAACAACAAGAAGATGAGGTTCACAAAAGATTCGGTGTCAAATAAACGCTGTTCTTTTGATTCATCAAAGTACATAAAATGTCTCACAGTTTCCTCAAAAACACTGGGCAGCACAACTGTTTTCAACACTGATAATAAATCAGTATTTCAGAATGATTTCTGAAGATCGTGTGACTCTGAAGACTGGAGTAATGATTACAGGGACATGCAGTATGGCGCACGTTTTGCCTGTTATTTAATACAGCGAGGGTTTTATAACGGATGCTCGCGTGTTTTGAAGTTTGTGAGGATCAGAGGTGTTCATGTACACATGGGTATCAAACGCTCCAAACAGATTAAAATAAGTAAAAGGACATGGAAAGTTTAAATCTATCTTGAATTTGCTTTGTTAAAAACATGAAAATATAAAGGTGAATAGAAAAGTTTGGGCTTGCAGAATTAATTTGGAGAGGAGGGGGTTTTATGTTTTAAAAAAAAATAAAAAAGTAATGCAATAAAAAGATACATCCCAACAAACTTTTTTATTTAGGCCTATTTATTTTATTATTTATTTATTTTTCACTTGGTAGATCTCGGTGAGTTTCTCATTTGAGAAGTGGGCACCCACACTACATGGTTCATTTCCAGAGATACTGGGATCTCAATACGGCTACAAACGTAAGTTCAATTGTACACAAGTGGTCAAAAACCAAATGTGGGACAACCTGCATTCAACTGACTCGTTTTATTTACTGTAATATCTGCTCGGCATCTGTCAGATGTCTTTAAACACGCTGCTCGTCCATTTAATAATTACATTGGCCATTAATGTGCTGACAAATCTGCATAATTGCATCAGAAAAACAGAAAACAATTATGTGTTATTATTTATTCACATCTAGAGAAAGAACCAACAAGCTATTCAACAATTCTGGTTTTAAGTCAATTAGTGATTGTTCTTTAAGTTAAGTCTTTAAGTCATTAGTGAATCATAGGCTATTTCACTACAATGATCATTTGCTTGTGAATCACTACAGCGAACAGCTCATGAACTACAGTAAAGTACACTAAAGTGAGCAGTATCAGTGCTTCACAGATGGAGCTGAGAACCGTTTTAATGTTCAGCCGAGTGTGTGATAAAGCAGTGACGCTGTACTGAAACTACAGGAGAGGGACAGACTGAAAACATGAAGAGAAACGCTCCAGGAGTTTCAGTTCAGCTGAACATGAGCGCTGTAATCATGCCACACTCTTTCCAGGGAAGTGATGGAAATTCCTGCCATTCTTCCTGCAGCGTTCCTGATCCGCCGTAAGCCGCTTTAACACACACACACACACACACACACACACACACACACACACACACACACACACACACACACACACACACAAACTCATAGTTTCCATGAGTGCATAACTCCAGCAGCATTACATACAGATCTCGCGATGTGAAAGCGGAACACTTCTGGAAGGCAGCGCTCTCTTAAAGGGACAGACGTCTCAGATCAGCTGAACATGAATATCTGTGCGTGTCTAAGCGTGTTTCCCTGAAGGCTCGCTGATGTGATGACAGCACACAGATTTCTATTCAGGGGCCATAGAAAGTGTACTGACTCAGTGCATCTCAGTGTGGTATAGCAACGCCACAAACCAGGACTGCAAGGCTCTTCAGAGAGTCGTGCGCTTAGCTGAGCGCATCTCAGGGTCTGCTCTCCCCTCTCTGCAGGACATCTACCTCAAACGCTGTAAAAGCAGAGCTGCAAAAATCATCAAGGACTCGAATCACCCTGGTAACCATCATTTCTGTTTACTGCCATCTGGCAAGCGCTTCAGGAGTATGATGGCAAAACTGAAAGACTGAGGAGGAGTTTCTTCCCTCAGGCCATCAGGCTCCTAAACTCAGTCTCATAACATCATTACATCCACAGGACTCAATTTAATAAACTGTAAACACATCCATTATTCTCCATCATCCACACTGCTGCTATGTGTACATACCCGGTACAACCTATTTGCACATTCTCTTGCACATCCGTGTTTTTTTATTAATATTATTAATCCACAGTATACTGTATTGCACATTTTATCTCATTGCACATCTTACTCATTTTATTGTATTATTTGTTCCCTTTTTCATTCTCACCTATATTATATATATATTCTCTTGTGTTATGTTTCATTGTTTTATTGCTTATGTTATTTTTATTTTATTGTTATTATTATTTTTTTTTGCACTTTCCATTGAGCGGACCTGTTCTGACCTACATTTCACTACTCATTATACCCCGTATGATTGTGTATGTGACAAATAATTAGGGATGCACCGGTTGACCGGCCAAAGATCGGAACCGGCCGGTTTTTGCTTATAATGCGCGATCGGCAACCGGCCGGTTTTTGTCTTTTTTTCGGCCGATTTTTCCGAAAGTGCGAACATGTCATTTGTGTGGAATACATTCGGCAGGAGCACAACAAACACAGAAAAACAGATACAATGAAGCGAACAGCCGTTGGTGTAACATTACTGGCACACAAATAAGAGCCGCTTTCATTTGCTGCTCTAGCTGAAGTTGCTAGTGATGGGTCGGTCTTGAACGATTCATTCATTTTGAACGAATCTTTAATGAGACTCGAGAAGAACGAGTCGTTTCGGGGAGTGATTCGTTCAGTCGCGCATGCGCACCATCCTAAAGGTTCTGTACTGGAATTAGTTCACCTGTTTCGAGTCTTCGGGTTTTTCGAGTCGTTCGTTCATCTTGAACGAGACTCAAAGGTCCGAGTCGGTAAAATGATCCGAACTTCCCATCACTAGAATTTGCGCGAGCGTATCTGTCCACGCCCTGCACAAGAATAGACCGTGAACAGTTGTTCAGCGCAGCTTCTCACGTGTTGGATGAGAAAAGAAACAGACCAACTTGTGACAAAGCTGAAATGCTACTTTTTGTAAAGAATAAAACGTTCAAACGTATAAACGTCAGTTCTGTCCGAGATTATTATTTTTATTTTACCTTAAAATTACATTGACTCGGTTTAACAAGCACGAGCTGTAGCATCTTTGTTTTTGCTCGTTGCACTAAACATTATTTGATTTAACATTTTGGAATAATTTATTTATATAGCCTACTTTGATTGTATTTAGTTTCACTGGTAAATACCTTTTTTCTTTTACACCAATTTTAAAAACGACAACAAATGTTGATTAAGTAACATCTTTGTTTGGACTGTTGAATGTGTGTTGGTTGTGTGGTTTAGATTGTAACTATGCAAATGTTGCCTTTAATTTCACATGGTTACTGTTAATGTGTTCATTTAAGGGCAGTTTTATGTAGTTTCAACCCAATTTAAAAACCATCTTGGTCCATCTTCAACTGGGGTGGCAAATGAGAGGCAGAATTTGTAAAGATGCTTGTTCGTTTTTTCTTATAAAATATATTGATAGGCATTTAAAATGTGTTTAATATGCTATATCCATTAAAATAAAAGCTTAAGAACATTTTGAATTTTAAATAATTTTAATCAAAAACTTGTGACACAGCCACTTATGTCTATGTCATATTGAAGTAACACCACAGACGTAATTATTACACCACAGACCTTATAATGCAAGTTACTAAAGGCTCTGTGTTACCAGAAAATGCATTAACACCAGAGACAGTAACACCACATACAAATCAGCTTAGACTTTTCTAAAATGGAGGCTACCATCATGATGATTTCAAGATCAGGGGACATTTTGGAAATATCAACATTATATTTATATTTTTTTTTATTAAAATATGCCAGATCTGCAAGTTATCAACATAACACCACATACACTAATGACAACACATGAAATTGTCAGAGATTTAGCTAACTTCAAAATTAATAAGAAAGAATGTACTCCCCATGCACCCCTCAGATCAACCAGCACCTGCAGTGACCCTTACACACAGGAAGTAGTCCAAATAGAATTATCCCTTTTCTTAAAGGGGTGACATCCATTGTTGAAACACCACAGACATGAATTTGGGGGGCAAATTTTTTCTTAAATATATATATTTTTTAAACAATTAAATATTATAAATGTTAAATCAAATCTATATTCACTATATAACCACTTTATTTGTGTTAGAATCTTTCATTATTTCTTGTTGGTTGCTTAAAGGAAAAAAAATCGGTATCGGAATCGGAATCGGCCAGTTTGCTCGAAAAAAATCGGTATCGGAATCGGCCACGAAAAATCATGATCGTGCATCACTACAAATAATAAAGAACCTTGAACCTTGAACCTTGATATGAACTGCACAAACCGTGCTGGACACACTACACTCACGCTCCTTCATGAGCTTCACAGTAACACCACAAACCACTCGAATGACTGCTGCATTCACAGTGTTTTGGATGAATGATTCAATGACTCACTCAAGATTCAATACTGGATGAATCAGTGTTTCTGAACGAATCTCTTGAATGAATGATTTAATGACTCACTCAAGATGTACTTGATTCAATACTGGATGAATCAGTGTTTCTGAATGAATCTCTTGAATGAATGACTCAATGACTCACTCAAGATTCAATTGTTTCATTACTGGACGAATCAGTGTTTCTGAATGAATCTCTTGAATGACTCAATGACTCACTCAATATGTACTTGATTCATTACTGAATTAATCAGTGTTTCTGAATGAATCACTTGGATGAATGATTCAATGACTCACTCAAGATTCAATTGTTTCATTGCTGGATGAATCAGTGTTTTGAATGAATGATTCAATGACTCACTCAAGATTCACTTGTTTCATTACTGGATGAATCAGTTTTTCTGAGTGAATGATTTAATGACTCACTCAAGATGCACTTGATTCATTACTGGATGAATCAGTGTTTCTGAATTAATCTCTGGAATGAATGATTCAATGACTCACTCAAGATTCACGTGATTCATTACTGGATGAATCAGTGTTTCTGAATGAATCTCTGGAATGAATGATTCAATGACTCACTCAAGATTCACTTGATTCATTACTGAATGAATCAGTGTTTCTGAATGAATCTCTTGAATGAATGATTCAATGACTCACTCAAGATTCACTTGATTCATTACTGAATGAATCAGTGTTTCTGAATGAATCTCTGGAATGATTGACTCAAAGATAAATCAATTTTTAACAGCCACTTTTCGCCACCTAAAAGCAAATGCACGCAGGAATTGATGTGTGGAATTTTTAAATTATAATTTTCAAACAAGTATGCGATTATGGAATTGATTCTCGATTCCTAAACCTAATAATGTCTAACATGCAACGACACCTACATCGTCATCGCATCTTGTGTGCCACTGATAAGGCAACCTGACGCACACCGAACATGCATTGTTTTGCATTCGAATGTGGGTTTTATTTTAAATTTAAACAAATTTGACAGCCCTAGTAAGGTCTGTGTTGAACACAAGGTCTGATATTTACATGTTTAATTCTACGACATGAAACCAGTAAGCCGTGTGCCTTCATTAAAGCTTTTGCTTAAGTACTGAAAAGGCGTCTAACTGGGACTCCAGAGGCTGTCGGGACTCATCGACTGCTGCAGTTTATGATCACGCTCTGGAATGCTATTCTAGCTCAAAGCTTGAATAAAGACTGAAAGAGCTGATTTCACTTCTGCTGACTGTAGTCAAGCTTCAGATTATCACGATGATCAAGCGTGTATGAATTTGCCGGTTACAGAGCTTATTTCCTTAATCCGATGGAAAACTCCTGTAGGGATGTGAACCTGCGGGTCAGTATGGCCTCGACGTGACCAGAGCTAATATATCTGCTGTGTGTGTGTGTGTGTGTGTGTGTGGCAGCAGTACGAGCGAGAAGCTGCTGGTGGGTCAGTCTCTGCTGCAGTGTCATTGTGTTTCACTAAACAAAGCAAGAACAACAGTCACACGTGCTTTATCCAACAACATCAACACACTGATGCAGTCTCACACACACACACACACACACACACACACACACACACACACACACACACACACACACACACACACACACACACACACACACACACACACACACACACACACACACACACACACACACACACACACACACACACACACACACACACACACACACACACACACACACACACACACACACACACACACACACACACACACACGATGACCCTGTTGTTACACACCACTGCTGTAAAACTCAACAGAGCTCTATCGAATCACTGCTTCTTTCACAAAGTACAGCTTAAAACTCAAACCTAATTCTAGTATACAAAACAATTATTACAAAATTGAAAGTATTAAAAATACTTCAGCACCAAAAAATGCCTAATTAATTGAAATCATGAAACTTTAACATCAATTTATTAAAAGTAGGGCAGTCAATTGATTAAAATTTTAAATCGCACGATAGTCATGAGTTAACTCGCGATTAATCGCACATTTTTATTTGTTGTAAACGTTTCTTAAATTATATTCTTCAAGTTTGTAGTAGGGCTGAACGATTAATTGCATTTGCGATAATATCGTGATATGAGAAAACACGATTTCTCAACCGCAGAGGCTGTGATTGTACGGTCACGTGACAAGCGCTGCTTCAAGTCCAACACATCTAAGGACTCTTCAGAGGAAGCATCAAGTTGGCACGCTGCTACGTTGCCAAGTCCGCAGTTTGCCGCAGGTTGTTTTTGCTGAACTGTTCCTTTAAGACATGTGATGCAATTATACACTTGTCTCTGATATTCTGTCCTGTCTTTAACATTCAAGACTCGCTTCACAAAACCACGCCAGTGTTTACTCTGAACACGAGCGAACATGTGAAGACAAAAACACCAGAGCGGCTCTCATGTGCGTGACTGTTTTCAAACAGGTTCTCTGACCTACGTCATCATATCCTCAATCACTTCCTGTCAGCAGTTATAGTCTTCTGCAGCGACGCTCATTCAGCAGCAGCCGAATCCAGTCGTCTGATTGGTCAGAAGAGGCTGCTGCTTGAATCTGATTGGTCAGCTGACTGACATTGAGTGTGTGTGTGTGTGTCCACTGCGGTCAATGACACACTAGTGTTTGCTCTTCAGAGAAACGTGTGATCATCTGAACCTGCGCCACAGACAGTATCCCTCCAACATCCCATGAGCCTCAATCAACACCCGAGCAGCATCTCACACACACCAGCTACTGCTTACAAAGCGCTCTCGACAATAACAGAACAACACACCTGCTGAGATCGACTCTTTTAACCTTGCTCACGCGGCTGTGACGTCACGGAGGCGGGCCGCTTGACTCGTGACGTCACATCAGCAGCTTCTTCTCAATTAACTTAGCAACCTTTCTTCCAAAAGCACCTAGCAACACATTTAGCTATTTTAAACATTTATTTGGCAACTTAACTTAGTAGATTATGCCCTATTTTTACAGACTCTTCTTGGTGTAGCATACTAACTAACTGCTAATACACTGCTTTAAATTATAATTGTTAAGAATATATATTTTACTAATTTACTTGCTAATAAAAAAAACACTTAAATGGTTAAAAAAGCGTGTTAAAAAATGTCATGTTTTTAAAAATACAGCTATATTTTAGTATTATATTATGCATTTGTATAATTTTACAAACTAATATAAAACGAACATATACAAAATACATTTTTGCTCAGATTTGACGCAATGACGATGTTGCGTAGTGACGTCATCGTGCAATGACATCACAACGTCATTTAGCAACTTTCAGCAACAAATTGACCTCTTTTTAGCAACTTCTTTTGAAAGTTAGTTGAAAACACTGCTCTGAAAGTGAGCCACGACTCACTCGACTGACTTGAAGGAGACCAAACTAACCGAGTCAAAGAGCAAACGCTGTCAGAAGTGTAGAAATCACACCGCGAACACCTCCGGAGAAACCGCGGGAGCGCGCCCCGCCCTGCTGCGCTCGCGCGCGCACACATACATACACACATATAGCTTCATATACGAGTTATGAACACACAGATCTAGCGCTGCGAACGCGTTGTGTGCGTGTTAACGTTACAGTAATCCAGCAAGATCCGTGGGAACAACGCGCGCCTTCAACGCGTTCAGCGGCTCACAGCGTAACGAGAATGACGGAAGCCGCTTTCGAAGCTCAAA
The DNA here is from genome assembly GCA_027422405.1 of Ptychobarbus kaznakovi. Classification (NCBI taxonomy): domain Eukaryota; kingdom Metazoa; phylum Chordata; class Actinopteri; order Cypriniformes; family Cyprinidae; genus Ptychobarbus; species Ptychobarbus kaznakovi. The sequence goes on along the minus strand of CM049795.1, from coordinate 27,047,411 downwards.
TGAAGCCATAACGCGCCTCGTCATTCATAAATGTGTGATGACAGACAGCAGATGATCAATGATCAGCGGTCGATCGCTCGCGAGAGTCCGCGATCAGCGTTAAACGCGTCCAGGAAAGTTTCCACAGACTGCGCCAAGAGTGCGCGAACCGTCGCCCGGTGCCTCGGTCTCAACGAGCGCGGGGTTTAATCGTTAACGTTACCTGGGTGCGTTTCAGTCCAGATCTGCCGCTCGGGTTCGACGGGAGCGCGACTTTCTCCGTTTTTCATCGATATTCACCGACGGAGCGGAGGCGCGCCTCTCTGACGTCACATCCCCTGCTCACGCCTCCCAGAACAAAATCCTCCGAAAACACACATTACAGCTGTATATGCGGCACAATGACCGTTAAATAACACAACATTACACTAACAAAACCGTTATCATATGTACCGATCTCGTGTTCGACATTGGTTTATTTCCTGATATGAATTAGTTTACTGTGTAGTTTCCCTTTCACAGATCACGAATATAAACAAGTAGCAATAAAATAAGTCTTGGGGACATTAAAGGTTTGTCAGTAATAATGAGCAATTTTTGTAAATTGAGATTTATACATCCCCTGAATAGCTTTTCATTGATGTATGGTTTGTTATAATAGGACGATATTTGTACATCTGGAATCTGAGGGAGCAAAAAAATCATAATATTGAGAAAATCATCTTTAAAGTTGTTCAAGTGAAGTTCTTAGCAATGCATATCACTAATCAAAAATGAAGTTTTGATATGTTTACAGTAACAAACTTACAAAATATATTCAAGGAAAATGTGCTTAATATCCTAATGATTTTCGGCATAACAGAAAAATGTATAATTTTGACCCATACAGTGTATTTTTGGTTATTACTACAAATATACCCCTGCTACTTAAGACTGCTTTTGTGCTCCAGGATCACAAATAACTCTTTATTTCGTTGCAAAATCTGTACTTTCACTCAGCTCTGATCTGCTAAATGTGACTATAGGCTTTTAAATATCACAATATTTGTAAGCAATAACAAAAATAATGTGTTGCAAATCAAGGTTTGTAATGTATCTTACAGTATATAATGCATCAGGTTTAGTGAAAGTCCATTTCCTCCATCATTGCTAAGAAAAAAGTAAATAAAGTAACACACCACACGTCCAACAGAGGGGCATGTTGTCCCACTATGTAGGGTTAGTGTTCATGTGCTACTCAGAACATTTTAGTTTGGAGGACAGGATTCATTATCAAATGAACACAGCAAACCTCGTGTATACTGAGATTATGTGACAACTTGCCCCGGTGTCTGTAGTGTGTGTACTATGCATAGATGAGACGGCACATGACCTTCTCTGTCTGTGTATTCAGCCGCAGTAGCTCTTCTTCATGTGTTTCTGCTCTCATGAGCGTTGAGCACAGCTGCAGAAACCACACACATGTGTCTCACACAAGCTATTTCAGGAGTTTCTCCCTCCAGTCCTGAATTAGAGCCGAGTTCATGTTTCATCAGCAGTGTGTTTAATCCACTGACAGCAACACACACACACACGCACGCACGCACGCACACACACACATGCACAATAAGACAACGAACATTGCATGAAACATATTTATGCTGGCTTAAAGTATAATTACTGAGAAGAACTAAAAAACTTTTCTGCATCAAGTCGCCTTTTTTTTTTTTACTACATCTCAACTGTTAATTTGTTTTCAGTGTGTTACCTGTGTGATTCTGAGACACCCGAGAGTGTGAACGTTTAGAGGATGTTCAGAGAAACAAGCGGTTGAAGTAGTTTAGCTCCACTTGTTTGTGAAGCAGTGATTACACACACACACACACACACACACACACACACACAATAGATGGCTCCACTTGTTTGTGAAGCAGTGATCACACACACACACACAGACACAGACACAGACACACACACACACAGACACACACACACACACACACACACACACACACACACACACACACACACACACACACACACACACACACACACACACACACACACACACACACACACACACACACACACACACACACACACACACACACACACACACACACACACACACACACACACACACACACACACACACACACACACACACACACACACGCACGCACGCACACACACACACACACACACGCACAATAAGACAACGAGCATTGCATGAAACATATTTATGCTGGCTTAAAGTATAATTACTGAGAAGAACTAAAAAACTTTTCTGCATCAAGTCGCCTTTTTTTTACTACATCTCAACTGTTAATTTGTTTTCAGTGTGTTACCTGTGTGATTCTGAGACACCCGAGAGTGTGAACGTTTAGAGGATGTTCAGAGAAACAAGCGGTTGAAGTAGTTTAGCTCCACTTGTTTGTGAAGCAGTGATTACACACACACACACACACACACACACACACACACACACACACACACACACACACGCGCACGCACACACACACACACACACACACAATAGATGGCTCCACTTGTTTGTGAAGCAGTGATCACACACATTTTCTTCTTTTATTTGGATCCACAAGGCAAGCAACAAAAACAGAATCCAAATACTTAGGGAAGTAAGTTTGCAGAATGACAGGTACACATGGCTAACATACATTCACAAGTCCTTAGATGTATGACATTCAACACTCAAGGATAGACAAAACATCTCCGTTTCCATATTTGCATACTCCCAATAATGGCTGAAACTGAACAAAATTTAGCAAGTTTTTTTGCTTGCTTTTTTTGCAATCCACCCAACTGCAGTCCTTTAATAACATTCTTGTGCACATGACCTAAACTTCCAAACACTAAAGTTATTAACTTGCACTGATAGTCAAGTTGATGGATGGCTTCAACCAATGGTTGATATTTCAGCAATTTGGAAAGATAGCAGGTATCCAAATACAGATCAAAAGAACAGCCAACCTCAATAACAAATACAGTGTTCAAAGCCTTGTTCACAATCACAATGTCAGGAGTGTTTGGGATGTTTTTAAAATAGTCTCGGTTATATGTGTTGTGACATAACCAGCTCAATTCAACAGTAGTGTGCTGGTAAATCTGACTGTCTTTATGTATTGTTTTCAAGTCCTTTACAATCAAATCAACCAGGCGATCGTGTCTGGACACATACAGTCCTTTGTAGCAACAACATCCGTTTAAGATGTGAGCAACTGTTTCATTGTCCTGTTGATTTTCATGTAACAGACAATAGGAGTTGTATTTTGACGGGTACCATATTGACAGATTGTACATAGTTGGAAGACACTGTAGCCGTGCTTTAATCATAAAAATGAGAATATCCTCTGAGACTGAACAGTTCATCAAAACAGAATGGGATACTGAATGATCCGCTGATTGGAGAAGTGCTAATTTCCCCTGTAGTTTCAAGCCCGTCCAATGCTGAGCACTTTGGGTTTTTCTGAGATGAAGAAGTGAGACTCTTACATTATTGGTCGATAATTGACGAGGTGTACCTTCTGTGTGGAGTACCGCTAGAGTAGAGATATGCGGGTCTGTTATTATATTCTCATTAAGGACCACTACCGCTCCGTGGGGTCCTTGCCAGGAGAGCTGCAGTCCTGTACGCTGGCAAAGATCGTTTAAATCCAGCCAATCAGAGCGTACTCCAAATCCCGCTGTTTTGATATCCAATTTTCCATTCGGTTTTAATTTAAATCCAAGAAACTGTTGCTCGTTACACGAAGCAGCCGGTATTTTACGCCGCTGTAGATGTAGGAAAAGTGACTCACGTGCCAACTCTCTGACAGATGTGTCGTCGTTGTTCAGCATGTTAAGAAGATGACCTGTTCTGGAGGCAGTATAAATCCATTCAATGTTCGGAACACCGAGACCTCCGTCTCGGCGCGACTGGAAAATGATATCTCGAGTTGTATGGCTATTATGTGTGATGTGTGACAGACAGCACTTTCAAAAGACTTCCTCACAAATGATTGAGACTGTCGGCCCGGACCTGTAGTCTGTTATTAATAAATGTATGAAGGGTCCACGTGCAGCTGAGCAGTTTTTATAACACAGATCGGCTGTTGCAGAAACTAGTACAAGTATTGTGCTCCCCAGTAATTACTTTGGTTTCAGATTGACTTCTACAGCTATGGGCAGCAAGATGCACCTGTTTTACACAAGACACATTGATGACATTTTATGATAACGAAATCCACACCTGTTGAATTATTATTTTAATTGAGTTTCTGAGTTCTCTTAATTCTAGGACATCTGAAGTTTACTATTGAACATATATGACACAGTTAGTATCAGAACAAATTCAGGGTCAACTTCAGACTGATAGTATCGTAAACTGATCACTCGATCTCAAGAGGTGACCGTTTTCATCCTAAATCTCTTATTGAGCGTGTGCCTATCAGTCAGTTTAAGAGGTGCGTAGAGTTTGTAGTACAGGAGAATCACATTCACAACGGTCTACTGACTTATCTCTAAGATTCATGAATCGTGGTTATCGTAGAGAATTCATTGAAGATGCCAAAAAAAGTTTGATGTTGCATCTCAAATACAATGTTTATAAGTTAATAAACATAAAAAGCAATCATGTAACCGTCCTATTTGTGCTATTAAGTACTCTGCATTAGGTGTTGAGTTTTGAAAAGTCGTATATTATTATTGGCATATTATTTCTAGTGATCTGAAACTATCTAGTATTATTAAAGATGGTCCTAGTTTTTATTTAAGTCAACACGTGCTTGTAAGATGCCTTCTGCTGTTGCCAAAGTGAGTCTATCTACTCCTCCCTCTGGCAATTACAGCTGTGAACTGTATAATAACCTTTACTAAATAATCTTAACTTTGATAACCAGATAACTTCTGTGGTCTTTATCATCTGCGTCTTCTGAGGAAGTGAAGCCATCTTTGTCCCTAAAGAAGATCGAAATGGTTTTGCCTTCTTTTGTAATCTGGATTTTTTTCAACTCATTGTATATCACACAAAGTTTGATCTCACTGCATTGGCTGGTAGTAAAATATAGAATTGATTTTAAAATGGTATTGTTTGTCTATAAATCTCTCCATCTAATACGTTACATCCGTCCACTCGGTAAGATCTGCTGATTCTGGTTTACCGCAAGTTCTCAGGGCAATGCTCAAAAACGGCGTGGTGATTTTTCTGTCGGCCATAAGTTATGAAATAGTCTCCTGGTTCATATCAGAACTGCTTCGACTTTATCTATTCTTAAAATGTTTTTTTTTGGCATTCAATATTTCTTGACTTTAGTTTTTCACATATGCCAGGGATGAGAACGCTAGCTCACACAAGAAAGAGGTTGAAAACAGCAACAGTACATTGCGGGTGCATTCTGAGAAAGAAGGGTATTCGTGTCCATCACTGCGTTCAATATGATATTGAGCGTGCACTGAGTGAAGCGGGCTGGGCGACTCTCTCCTGAGAACAGTCCAATTGGCCGTTAATACATATTTAAACTTAATGTATGACATATATCAGTGTTTTTTCTCTTATTTATTTTCGTTTAGACATGCTCATATGTTGGTGTTTTGATATATGTTTTAAAATATATGCTGTAAAACTTATAATATGGTACGATAGTTCTTAATGCTGTTTAAATTGGAAAAAAGCTGAGATTCTGCGGCACCCCTAGCCAGTTGTCACGCCCCCCCCCATCTCTTTGGGAACCACTGATGAAAATGACACTTCGCTGCATCAGTCTGAGTCCTGTGTCCTTCAGATATAGTCATATGCTCATGCAGACTCATGCGTATCATGTGGGCGCCGTCATCATCACTCAGTTCTCCAGATGTGATTTCACTTCCAGGTGGCCGGGAAGGGTCTGGCGCTGCTCGACCTGCTGCCCTTTGACCCCAGCGGCTGACCCGAGCGGCTCCTGAGGTCCCGTTCAGCGCTCTCACTCAGAGCCTGCTCCTCATCGTAACTGTGAGAGACAGACAGATGTTGTAATAGGTGTAATAGATGTTTCAGGTGGAGAAGACGGTGGCAGAGTGAAATGCACATCTCCTATCTCATATTTAGACTATTAGGTCTTTGATCGTTTGCTCTTTGAGCTGCAGAGTGATTTATGTCACTAACATTAGTTGTGTTTGTGTCTGAGTGTGAAATATAAGAAAGATGCTGAATATGTTGATGGTCTGGTTTCACAGACAGGGCTTAGACTAAGGATTAGTCCATAGATCAAATAGGACATGCCTTAGACAAAAGCATTACTGGTGTGCATTTAAAGACAAACAAAGGCACTGACATATTTTAAGACCAGTCAGTGCAAGTTTCTTTCAGTTGAAACAGCTCAGATCTACATTTTAGTCTAGGACTAGTCTTAAGCCTTGTCTGTGAAACTGGGGGATGTGTATGTTGATTCCTGTTGTCACTGTGCAGGCTCATCAGTTATTGTACAGGACGCTCTCCTGAGCTCTGGTGGATGTGTGTCACTCACAGCACTTGGTAGTGTCCCAGAGCCTCTTTGGGCAGACTGCGGTTCCAGCGGCTGTCTGGGATCTCCGTGTTCGGCGTGACGATGTTCAGCGTGTCGTTGATCAGGTTGTACTTCAGGATGCGGTCGTTAGCCGTGCTGGAGGTGAGCGAAGGAGACGCGTTCACCTGAGAATAATCATCAAAATATTCACTATCACTGAATAGTATATCAACACAGAAGTACTGAAGTGCGTTCTCACCTCGATCAGCCACGGCTTGAGTTTGTCGTCAATGATGATATCGTAACCGTAACACTCGAAGCAGTGCTTGTCGTTATTCATGACGGGCTGCAGTGAACAAGATCATATAAGACCAATATATTCAATGCATGACTATTGACTTTAATAATATAATCCTGTGAATGATTAGCGTTTGTCTTCATTAGAACATAAGGGTGTTTCACAGTGTTTTGTAGGTAACTTGTGTGTATTTCTGAAGTCGTTTTGTGATATTTTTCATGCAGTGTTGAGCTGGTGTTGACGTACAGCCACAGCTTTGAGGGACTGGACGATGATCCAGTGGATCTGATCAAACAGGTGATTGGTGACGTCCCGTCCTCTCCAGATACAGACGCAGGTTACTGACCGTCCACTTCCCACCGTGGACATGATTATAGTCGTCCTGCACACACACACACACAATATGAGCTGCACCGCTGTCTTAAAACTATCCCAGCACTCCAGTCTTGCTTTAAGTATTTATTCAGATACAAAACCTCAGAGAAAAAGTTCAGATCCTGCAGCTTTTGATGAATCACAATCACACATTCATATGCAAATAAGGACAAAAGTATTGGGACACACTTCTTAATTATTGAATTCATGTGTTTGCAAGAGTACACAATCAAGCACTAGCCACGCAGTCTGCGTTTACAATCATTAGTGAAAAACACGGGTTGTTCTCAGTGAATTCAAGCTTGGTACTCTGGTACTTTGCAATCAGTCAGGTTGTGAAATTTCATCCCTTCTAGATATTTTAGGTCTGCTGTAAGTGGTGTTATAGTGGTGAACATTCACCTACAATCTCTGCTGGTACCGAGACTCAAACCTGTGACCTTTAGGTTACAAGTCAGACTCTCTAACCGTTAGGCCACAACTGCCCTTGGTGTGTTAAAGTAGGTATCACTGCTATCCTCGTTTTCCACCAAGCTGCCAAAACTTATTTTTATGTCATAATAAGATCAACCGCGCATCAGACACACATAAACCCTTCAAAGCATTCAACTCTCTCCTCTGTCCCGCTCCGCCACCTCCCACTATCTCTTTAACAGCTGATGATTTTGTTAATTACCTCACAAACAAAACTACTTCCATCAGCAGTCAGTTCTCAGCTCCGCTCACTCAGGATCTCGCAGCAAACACTCACAACCAGGGCCTGAAGTTAACTTTTTTGACCACCTGCCACAGTAACTTTTTACCAGCCAGTTTTTTTTTGTTTAGTTTTTTTGCCTCATAAAGGTGAAAAATAGAAATCACACAAACATTATTCTTTAACTTGTAAGAATACACATTTAAGTGCTGTCAAGTTATTAACGAAATCATTATAAGTAATAATAACTCTTAGACTATATTTTTTTAAATATTTTTATTCATTGATTTGCTGTGTCACAGACATAGTCATATGTCATAGTCATATATACTGACTGCTGCTAATCTGAGTCCACAAAAAAGGAGCTCTCCTCCGGAAGCGCAGTCTTTGATATTTTGCAACTTATTGTGTTGTAGGTGGCTTTTTGATGACTCGTGGTCCTTAATTGCTTCTAATTTTAATTTTTTAGTCCCGATTACAAAAGGATTTGACTTCGCTTTCTCTGAGCCATACATACGGCAGTCACTGCAGTACATTTCGTCTGTACTGCGGTCATAAATCAGCCACTCACGAACCTTGCCGTTGTCGCCAATTGTCCACTTCGTATTAAAACGTTGTCTTTTACTTTTCTTTCACTCATCCTCATCTTTTTGTTGGTTGTTCGTTTCAGCTGGCCTCTTTACCCCAGTAATGTGCCGCCACATTTTGAGCTAAAATCCAACGAAATGGCGGACTTAAAAAAAAAAACAACAGACGCAAAAAAACAACAACTAATGAATCACTCAATTCTCATTGGCTACCCGCCAATGTGGCAGGTAGATTGACAGTTTTACCCGCCAATTGCAAAATTCACCTGTATTTGGCGAGTGGTCGGTGCTAATTTCAGGCCCTGCTCACAGCCGATCATCTTCTCTCCTGCAGGTGTAATGATCAGGGGTCCCAATACTTCTGTCCATACAGTGTATGTTTTATGAGCACTAACTCACGCCGTGCTTCTGGATGGCCACGTTGGTGAGGTGTACGAACATGTTGTCCAGCTCACTGGTGCTCGGGGTGTATTTGACCGTGCAGAAACGGCAAAATCCCAGTTTGTACCTGACAACACAAAACCGTTTAGTGCAAATCAAGAGATGCTGTGGCGAGTCAAGGATTACAAAGATCTGTGAATTATTATTATTCGGTCCCACCAGGTATTCATTATTGATTTTTGTTGAATGACACAGACAGCAGCAGGTTTATTATGCTGATGTCACTTTCAGGCCTAATGCACAGATCTATTACACTGATTTATTTACCAGCTCTTTATGTTCACTTAAGACATAAGCAACTGCATTTATGTAAAAACTCAGCAAGACAGGCATTTGGACGTTACTCTGTGTGTGTGTGTGTGTGTATAACATAATTAAAGCCATTATGCAATTTCCCCATTAAAACAGTTTGCTAACTCTACCAAATTAATAGTTTTCCCTCAGGTTTACACAATTAATGCACGTTCTCTCAGGTCTGAAAGGACTGAAATCCATCTGAATATGTGAGAATCCCCCGTCTGCGTGCGGTGATGGAGATACTCACATGTAGCACTTCAGCGGCCTGTAGCTGGTGACCAGCACATAGAGCCGCAGGTCGAACTTCTTCCCTCCGATCAGCAGCGGGTTATCGATGTACAGGGAGATGACGTAGGCCTCCTTCCCGCTGTTGGCCACCACAAACCTGTCAAAGCACAGCATCTCAGACAGAAGCCTACATCTGATCACAAAACTCAGGAGATCAGCTCACGTGGAGGTGCGGCTGTCGCGAGACCATTTCTTGATCTGAGAGAGCTTGTTGATGAGGAAGATGCCTTTGCCCTGCGCCTTCCCACACGGCTTCATGATCCACGTGCTGGACGGACTCTTGCGAAACTCCTCCACGAACAGGTTATAGTCGGCCGGCAGCATGAACGTCACCGGCACGAAATCTGTCCCGGAGTCAGAGAGAGCCGGTCACAGCACACTCAGAGCCTATCGCACACAAACAGAAGCGAGCTTTACCCAGGTAGAGGTATTTCCCGTTCTCGTCCTTCTCGGCTAAGGGACTGGCCTCCTTCTCCAGCTCCTTCCTGTAGCGCTTGATGTTCTTGATCATCAGGTCCTTCCTGGTCAGCTCGTAGTGGTTGGGGAAGTGATTGACCATCTGGTCGTCGGACAGACGGTAGCCGGTGTCCACGCTGAACACGTTACGGATGGTCTGGATGCTCATCCTGTCACATGACGGATCACATGAGTGTCTGACCCTGCGTTAAGCTAACGGAGACTTGTTATAGCACTTGCATATCACTGATCTTTTGTTGATTTTGATTGCATGCATTTGTAAGTCGCCTCTGATAAATGGCTAGATGTGATTTAGGGACTTGAGCTGAAAGTTTCAGTATTTTTATGCAAAATTCAAAATGGCCAATAGGTGAAAATTGGGTACCATTCGATTAATCAAATTTGTTGATGCACACTATATGCGACTGTTTGGTCTCTTGATAATCTTTTAACTTGTTGTCAGCACTATCTGAATATGGTCTGAGCCAATTTTGATGAAAATAGGAAGAACTGTCTCCATTTTGATACACATATTCTCCCATTTACCCCTTCCTTATTTTAATATCTAAGAGACATAAGTTGAAAAAGTATTTTTTTCCGAATCACATCATAGAGTGTAGTCAATTTGTCATGGATTCAGAATCAAGGAAAAAAACATTTTATTTCTCACACTTACGGTTCAAAAGTGATTAGCGTAAACATGAGTGTGAATTTGAACTGTTGGTGGCGCTAGAGAGTTCAAGTTAGAGACTCCAAACTTGCTATGATTATTGTTGAGACTGTTCTCTATCTGTGTGCCAAATTTCTTAATTCAAGCGTTTCTATGGACTCAAGAGCGGAAGAAGAAGAAGAGCCTTCAGTGTTTGGCCCCTAAATATTAGCATTACATCTATAAAATTATCTCTATGATATTTCATTTTAATTATTTTAGTACACAACAATGTGAAATGTTGCCTGAGAAACTAGCTAAAAATAAAATATGTTGAAGTTTTTGAAGTCTGTAAGCTTGAGTGTATTTTATTTGTAACAATGAACGCGTGTTTTATGAATTACAAAAATGGAAATTCTGCTGAACACAAAAGAAGGCATTCTGAAGAATGTTGTTGATCAAACGCACTATTTTCTATACTGTGGGAGTCAATGGCTGCCGTCATCAGTTTGGTTACTTCTTTTGTGTTCAGCAGAGGTTTGGAGCGGCTTGAGAGAGAGTAAATGATGACACATCTCATCTATAACTCTGGCTCGGTCATGTGACTGATACTACAGTACGCTTGAGAAGATCAGACCTGGTGCAGCTGTAATACAGCACACACTGTAATGTTATGATCACTAGTTTATGTCTGCAGTGTCAGTGTGAACGGGTGAAATGAAGTCTTGCCAGTAGAAGTTCCAGTCGTCGCTGTCCGTCACCTGGATCCATCCTCTCTTCTCAAAGTTATTGATCAGCACCGATTTCTCGATGTCCGTCACCCACTTCACCTTCCCAGCCATCTCACACACACTGAAAGACACATTCAGACACATGATCATCACCTATCTGCTGTTTCTTCAGGAGGACATTCGTCTCAGATCTAAACATTGATGGAGAACAATCAGTGTGTCATGATCTTCTGTGTTTGACTGATTTACACACAGCTCCATGATCATAAACATCTCAGAGACATTTCTGTCAGATTGATGTCCACTGCAGGGTGTTATATTTCACATTGATATTTGTTTCTCATGTTTTAGCTTCAAACACATGATGATATGAATATATGTGTGCACGTGGTAATTCAATGTGTCTGATAATACAGGTGCATGTGTGTTTAGAGGAAGATTTCTGTGTCAGCATGATAAAATCACTGATTCTCAGCGAACACACATTAAACACAGTTACTGCTCGCGTGTGACAGACCATATAGCGCATATAATCATCAAAACACGCCTGTATTGTTATTATTATTTCCCTCACATGCGTGTTCAGAGGCTCGTCTGTGGAGATCAGCACACATGAATTAATTAACATCTGTACTCACAATCACAGCTTCATCCTGAACGCTGATGATATATGACAGCATCATTCATAACAGCAGCAGCCATAGAAACGCGCTTCACTGCCGCCTCACACGAGCCGCGTCATTTCCGGAGACGCTGAACTGATTGGTCAACAGCGCCGCCTGCAGGACCTTTTAGAGGAGAGCACGTGACACTGCAGAGACGAGTTTCCTGACACGAAACAGCACTGACCCATCATGCACACGAGACACAGCACTGAAGCTTATGAAGAAATGACAAAAAAGACTAAAACTACATAAATATGTTTCGCGTTTATATAAATAATACGTTTTTAATCAATACAATTATTGATTTTGTTCAATAATTATACTTTGTTCAATAATTATACTGTCATTAATTTGTTTTTAAAAATACAGAGAAAATATTTACAAAAAGTTAAGATTCTGAAAGATTCCTCTTCCCACTGTTTAAAAAAGGTTATAATAATTTAATATGACTTTATTGTAGTTACAATAAATATGATATTTTATTAACTTATTCATATATTTCTGGTTGTAAAGACGGGAGTTACAACAGCAGGTGGATTAACTCAAAATCACTGAGAGAATCCAATCAACAAAACAATTCATAACAAAAAAGACACCCTTAAAAATCAAGGGGAGGGAAACATCACACCAGACCCTCACGCTGCTCTGGAAATGCTGCTTAAACCTCCACTGCTCCTTCTCATGAGAGTAGAGAGAACAACAATACATACGTCCTGGACGTTCACCTGGGCCTGAACCATGAAGCTGGTTTAGCTGGCTAGACTCAGTTTAGTTTGCACTCGACCCTCATCACAGCGCACCTTTTAATATAAACAGTGTATTTAGTTTGATGACGAATAGCTGAAATATCAATCAATGCTAGAACTAATGTTGTGTGTGCGTGAGCCAGCGCAGTCAGATGGATTAAATCAAATAAAGATATAAATAAAATGCATTATGCTGTGCACAAGTTCAGGCTAAAACAACTTGCGTACACGAGACCAGAGATATGAGCGTAGCCACCGCTCTCGTCCATATTGATCAATTCCACGTTTTGCGTTGAATCGAACGTACACCCAATTTTCTGTCGTGTGATTGTTTTGTAAATGAGGTCCAATAAAAGCAGGAAAACTCAGGCCCCCTTTTAAATATTGTCACCCAATCTACTTGGCTGATAGTTACATATGGTGGATCGTACGGGGAGACGCTGTTGAGAAAGTGTCAAGTATGACGACTCATTTTGAAAATGCTGCTGCTTTTAAAAGACCTGCAAATTTTAATGATGAACAGATTCACACCAGTGTGATTGTGAACAGCTTCGCGCTGAAGTACTTTCTCTTAAAAACATTGTTTTAAAACTGGAGAACAGGCCCGGGCTGGCCATTGGGAGCACTTGGACCCTATTGACCATATACACGGAGCCTTCTTTTGAACTTCTGCATGAAGATAAACCGCTCGTAAACATCCATTAAAGCTCATTGTGCTAAATATAGAAACCTCTCCTGCCTTATCAGAAACTGTGAAACTAAACAATTACAACACCATAAATAATGATAGCGGAATTAACATAGATGTTATTTAACAACATATAATTTGATATGCCGAGCCTGGTAATCCCACCCAGACACTAACAGTTAGGATAATCTCATAAACGACATCATGATGTTATTCTTGATAATCAATATCTTACCTTTATAGCCATGAAGACATTTTAAAGCCTTTAATTAATTCTCAAATCTACAGCTGGGCAAAATTCACTTTATAGGTTTGCTTTTCATTCATGAAGACAACACGAATAAATGTGCCAAAAATGTGTCTCTTGGCAATAAAATAAAGACTCTTTAAGAGGAAAATGATATGAAATTACCGTTATAACCAGGAGATGGCAGCAGAGGAGCACTCATTGGCTGCAACTACATCATTTTAGTTTTATCTCTAACTTTAAGCTGATCTATTGTTAAGATTTTATACTTTTGCCTTCCCAATGTACCAAAGCGATCATTTCAGATTTTGTCATTTGATTATAAATCATAAATTGGTCAGTCTTGACTGGCAGCGCTACACAAATCAGCTCACGTCTGTTCCACGCTTCCATCTAATGGTTTCGGAGCCAGCAGCAACAGTGAAATTGACTGACCTGTTCAGGGCAAGAGCAGTTTCATCTGTAGTTTTGTCTTTATTAACCTAGTTGAGTAATAAAATGCTAGCATGCTGTTAGGCTATCAGTGTCACTGTGCTAAAGGACATCATTATCGATTGCAACATTCCATTAATAACCTCAGCAGACAGATATTCACATGGGTTTATTGCATAGGAAGGAAGGGAGCTAGAGCAGACAGCAACACAAAAATATCACAGCCTAATAATGCAATAGTGTGGTCAGTATTAGGATTTTTCAATAAAGATATTGTACTAATTTTGACATTTAGGCACTTTAGAAAATGTGTTTTAAAATATAGTTTTGTTGAATCTAGGGTATTTAGTCAATTTTAAGATAAATAACATTCAAATTGCAATGTTTTGCAACACAGTACTATTTATAACAGTTGACCTGCTGGTGAAGAAGTGACAGGTACAATAAACAAAGGGGGAGCAGAGATATTGGGGGAAATAAGAAAAGGAAAAGTACAGTTCAAGAGACAACCTATAATTATTTTCCATGGCCCCAAACTAAGGATTTAGATATTTTTATGTGATGGCCACACAAATAATAGGGTTGACTGTGGTTTCAGAATTTTGTTGTGGGTTTATAGTTTGCCAAAATTGTACCTTTGTTTACCCCTAATAGATCAATATTAGTACCTTAGAGTACTAACTCCTATGTATGGAAGCAGGAACCGTATAAAGAGAGCAGCATGCCAAACAAATAGACCGTCACTACAGCAGAATTTAGCTGGATTGTGGAGTTTCCATCCCGTGGACTTACCTCTCCAGTCCCACCTTTGGCAACCAATTGAATTATCACTTCTCTTGGACTGTATATACACTGGTGGACACTCACATTGGGACATTTCAGCAAACTAGGACTCTTGGACTGTTTTATGGTGTGGTGCAATGGACTGTATGCTTTTAATGGCCTTTTTTGTGTTATTTTAAAGTCTGATGTGAATATGACACATTATCATATTGTCTGGACATTCACTTTAACACCTTCAAATTAGAGATGCACAGATTGACCGGCCAGTGATCAGAATCGGCTGATTTGTCGCATAGCTGGCCCGAATCAGTGACCGGCTGGGTGAGTGTGTGAGAGAGACAGCACACACACACAGTAACTGAACTGTATAGATGCATAACTGCGGTAGAGAAAGAAAGATATTTACAAAATATGATTTAGATAAGCAACATTATACGGCCATGAAGTTTCCCCGCATATCAAGATCAACACGATTGCAATGTGACACTGATTTTATTTTAAGACACAAGAAGATTAAAATTAAGGGACTTAGATTTTAGACAAAATATTGACTGTTTTTGCTCATTTTGCTGATGAAAATAGTTGCGATCAAAGCCACAGTAGAACTGTTGTGAGTCTCCGAGAAACACACAGCGGTATATCGTTACTGAATCCACGCTTTTGAACGAATCGAGTGAGTCAATGATTCAGTAAACCGTTCATAAGGACAGTCAATAATCTCGTTTCTGAATGAATCAGCCGTTTGAATTAATTCATAAATGACTCACTCATTAAAACAGACACTTGCCGCCACCTACTGGTGGTTTAGTCATATTTAAAAGTATCATTGCATCTATTCACCATTTATTTGTATGTTAAAAAAAATATGTAAAACATTAATCTTATAAAATTATTTATGCATTTGAAATGTTGCAGTGTAAATGCATTTATGGCACCTCAGCTTCATCAAACTGTGTGTAAATACATCTAATAACACCTCAGATGCAGCTTCTGCTTCCTCAGCAGTGGAAAGATAGAGTTTGTTAATACTAACTTCATTTGAACGGTAACAACTCTACAGATTTTTATTATGCTATCTGAATTAATTGAAACAAAGTCAGAATTTGATGTAAAAGATGACACATTTAATAACGTTAGGGGGAAAAAATGACCAATTATAAACATAGTGGAGAATTACATCTGTTTTGTTACATACAGCAACGTAACTAACATAATAAGTTAACTATTTCTTCCTCTTTCCAGTCACAGAGCACTTTATTTTGAGAGTTGAGTGAGAGAAAATCTGTAACATAGTCCAGAATGAGGGAATTGTAATGTTTAATAATTTATTTTATTATGTAAATCATTTTTAGCATTTAAATTTGCATAGGTTTTTGTATATGCTGTTATAGGTCTTAGAAGGAAAACCGGAATCGGGCAAAAATCGGTATCGGCAGGTCACACAAAAAAATCTGAATCGGCCAAGAAAATTGCAACCTTTGCATCTCTACTACAAATCTTACAAAGTAAAATCTGACCCCATTTTAAATCTTGTCACCCAACCTACTTGGCTGATTACAACATAGCCTAACAGCTCAAATGAACTTAGCATGTAGACTAGTCCTTTTGGCGCCTCTTCCTTCCTCCCTCCCGATCTGAGGCCAGGTGCAGCCACCTTTTCATCACGTTTTCAATTTCATTGTCTGTTGCCGTCGATGAAAAGACATTCTTTCGGACAGCATCTAATGAACACAAGTATAAAAATTGAAAGACATTAACTAGAGAAACAACAAAAACTGACAAAAGAGAAACAACAACTACAACTGACTTCAGCATCTTAGATGAAAAGGTTTTACTAAAGACATTAAATATCTCTACAAATCTCAGCAGAAGGAGGATTAAACAAGTCAAAAAACAGCGTTACCAGCTTCACTTATTACTAACCACACTGACTTTGTCAACTATTAGGAATTGCCACTTTTCATATATTGAGAAATAAGAGAGTATAATTACTATGTTGTATTAATGTATATTCACGTGAGTTACATTCACACAAGTTATGTTTCTGCTACACAAAGTATTTAAGTTTCGTTTACGAGGAAAACTGTGTTGGTATTAGGGGTGCATGTTGGTCAAACACAAATTACTTGAGTAAAAAATGTTTGAGAGATTCAAGGCTATCAGTTTCCAAACACTGTAAACAAATATTGCCTTGGCTTAACTCAAATACTTTGTGTAGCAAAAAGATAACTCATGTGGTGAAAGTAACTCATGTGAATACACATTGGTATAAGAGTAAATATACAATTCTTTACTGTAATCTACAGTGTGCGACTGCACAATGGGCGCGTGCTGCTCCTGCTCTGCGTATGCACTTCTTCAGCTCTGCTTACGCATCAAGTGTGAAACAGGCATAAACCTATTCACTTCTCAATAAGAACTTAAGATATTAAGGCCAAACTGGTTTGGTTATAAGTGAAGCTGGTAATGCTGCTTGTGGAGATGTTTAATCATCCTCTGCTTAAATCTTGAGAGATTTAATGTCTTTTATTTGCAGTCGACTTCAACTCAGTATCTGAGTGCTGTTAATTCACTGCATTGTAAAAAAAAAAAATCTGTGTAAATTTGCAGTAATTAACTGGCCACCAGCTTCACCTACTGTTTGTTTATAGATTTTTACTGTATTTAGGATTACAGTGTATTACAAATTTTCATGTAAATGAACAGTAAAATACTGGTCAGCACATTTGCCTGTAGTTTACTGTTATTTTACCTACTTTACAGAATGTTACTGTAATGCACTAAAATAAATTATTCATTTGCAGAAACCAACTGCCTTAAATTGGCCTGCTGACACTTATTTTTATAAAACTTTTACATGCAGCATAATATCAGTGTTTCTCTGCTCATCTTTGACTTAAACACAGACTCTACTCTTCAGCACAGTAGTAACCCACAAATCTCAGACAAACAGAAACCCTTTAAATCCCAACATAACATTAAAAGATCTCCCCCTATATCACTATTAGCACAAACACACAAAATAACATTTGATTTCAGGATTTACTCTCCTTTAATTGAGTTCACATGGTTCTACTATTAAGTGCAATGTGATTTCACAGTAATTTTACTAGGGGTGTGACGAGATCTCGTATTACGAGATTAAAACGCGACGAGATTTCTCGTCGAGGTGAAAAGTTGTCTCGTCGTGAGTTGTGATGTCAGCATGATGGAGCGTGAGGGTGAAATTAGTATTGAAGATCCCCCTGCCACATTTAAATCATTTGTGTGGCAACATTTTGGTTTTCCGGTGGAAATAAGAAACGGCGAAAGAGTGACAGACAAGACGAACACAATATGTAAACATTGTAAGAAAACAATGCCGTACACCGCGGCTAACACGAGCACAAAAACACATACAGAACCACCACAGCTCTCTACTAAAACCAGCCGCACATGTAACGAAAACATTAAAAGGGCAAACAACTCTAAATGCCTTTGCATCTCTTCCACCGTCAAGTGCAAGAGCCACGGCAATAACGAGAGACATCGGCGTTTTCATTGCAGCTGATATGAGGCCATTTTCTGTGGTGGAAAATTTGGGATTTCGGCGACTCCTCCACACACTGGAACCGAGGTACACCCCACTATCCCACTCAGTTGCTGCCCTCTGAAGTGGTGGAGAGAAAACCGCTCTAAATATCCTTTGCTATCTCCACTTGCCAAAGCATATCTTTCCATCCCTGCTACCTCTGTTCCAAGTGAGCGTGTTTTTTCAACTGCAGGAGACATAGTTACTGCCCAAAGGTCTCAGCTACTGCCAGAAATTGTCGACATGCTTATATTCTTGAAAAAGAATATGACCATATCTTAGGCTGTTCTGTGTAGTTCATTTATCTCTTTTTCGTGCTTGAAGAAAAAATTGTTTCTGTTTGCACTTTTAGTTTTGAGAGAGCAGTACTTTGATTATGGATACACTTACTGTTTGCATTTAAAGTGTTATTTCTGTTACACAATTTTTTTATGTTCGATTTGTGGCAAGGAGTTACATTTCTCATGTGAAATCGTACAGGGGAGAAGCCAGTCGGTAGAGTTTATAGCAAAACATTTTGCACTGTTTGCATGTCCTTTACTACATAGAATTCATTAAAATAGAAGTAAAATAACATTCATTACAAGTTGATTTCAAAATGCACCTAAATTGTTTTGCATTTTGTGATTTTCAGTTGAATAAAAGACTATTTTCCATTCATATATTCCATCATTGAGGATTTCTTAAAAATAGTGTAAAAATCTCATCTCGTCTCGTTCTCGTGGAGCAAGCATCTCATCACAACCCTAAATTTTACAGTAAACTACTGGCAGCAGCAACACTGTTTTTTCTACAGCTTGCTTGCTGTAAACTTAATTTACAGTTTATAACTGTTAAAACAATTTTTGCTGACGTGTCTTTTATCTTCCACATTTAACCCCTCACTGAAAGACAATCTCTCAAGATCTCAGCATACATTGTTTAACAAGAATCAGCATATGAACCTCAACAATGGTGATACAATTATTCATGCTGCGAGTCACGGTGAAGTTTTGTCCTGTTGTTGGTACCCAGCATGCATTGCGACATGAAACCTTTAATGTCACCATTGTTGAGATTCACACACACACATATATATATATATATATATGGTGCAGCTGACACAAAATGCCATGCATTGTTTTTACGTATGTGATACTCTTCAAAATGGCGCTCTAGGGTGACGCGGAGGAGAAGAATTGAAGAATAAAGTCGTTGTTTTTGTTTGCTTTGCGCACAAAAAGTTACGGTTGAACCCCTGATGTCACATGGATTATTTTACTGATGTCCTTACTACGTTTCTGAGCCTTGATCATCTAAGGATACTTTTTGTCTATGGGAGGGTCAGAGAGCTCTCAGAATGCATAAAAAAATATCTTGATTTGTGTTGCAAAGATGAATGGAGGACTCACGTGTTTGGAACAACGTGAGGGTGAGTAATTAATGATATAATTTTCATTTTGGGGTGAACTATCCCTTTAAGCCTTATAAGACTTTAATGATGTCATGATTTAATTCTGAAGAAACAGTGTTAAAGGGGTCATATGCCGTTGCCAAAAATAACTATTATTATTATAACTATATATAGTAATTATTTTGTGTATATGGTGTTTATGCGGTTTAAGGTAAAAAAATATATATTTTCCACATACAGAACATTATTGTTGCTCCTCTATGCTCTGTCTTTCTGAAACGTGTCTATTTCTAAAAAGCTCATTGTTCTGAGAAGCGAGGCGTGCTCTGATTGGCCAGCTATCCAGTACGTTGTGATTGGCCGAATACCTCAAGCGTGTGGCGGAAATGTTACGACCCTCGCGGAAATGTTACGACCCTCACCGTATTGTGATGGCGTGTCCCGGCGCGACGAGACAAAAACAATAAAACCCATTATAACAGAGACATTTGTTGCATCCATAATTACTGATTATAATGACTTTATACTGTCTTTTTACACGTTGCGCAGCGTGAACATTATCATGCCTGCATCTGTGATCTGAGAAACGACAAATAACAAGCACTACTCTACACTGCTCAAAACTCGTGTGTGAATCGTCAGGGGCAAATTCTTTAAATATGAAAACATACTTACAGTCTGGTGAGTCAGAAGCACCAGACTTTTCTTGCAAAGTTGGAATTGCTCCACTTTATAGAAACAGCCTTTGTGTAAGACAGCATTGTAGGCTACTCTACTGGGATCAGGAAATAGTCCTCCGTAAAATGTGCTGCACACACGCTAATATTTGGGTTGAAACTTCACCCTGCAGCATCTGGACAGACCAGGGACTTATGTGAGGATCCTGTTTGTAGACTTCAGCTCTGCTTTTAACACCATCATCCCGGACACCCTTCAGAATAAACTGACACAGCTCTCCATCCCTACCTCCGTCTGTCAGTGGATCAACAGCTTCCTGACAGACAGGCAGCAGCTTGTGAGACTGGGAAAATTCTCATCCAGCACCCGCACCACCAGCACTGGAGCCCCTCAGGGCTGCGTTCTCTCCCCACTGCTCTTCTCCCTCTACACGAATGACTGCACATCTAAAGACCCCTCTGTCAAGCTCCTGAGTTTGCAGACGACACCACACTGATCAGCCTCATTCAGGACGGTGACGAGTCTGCCTACAGACAGGAGGTTAAGGAGCTGGCTGTCTGGTGCAGTCTTAACAACCTGGAGCTTAACACCTCAAAACAGTGGAGAGATCGTGGACTTCAGGAGAAACCCCCCTGCTCTCCCCCCACTCACCATCATGAACAGCACGGTGACTCAGTGGAGTCATTCAGGTTCCTGGGCACCACCATCTCCCAGACCTGAAGTGGGTCATTCACATAGACTCCATTGTGAGAAAGGCCCAGCAGAGGTTGTACTTCCTTCGCCAGCTGAGGAAGTTCAACCTACCACAGGAGCTGCTGAAACAGTTCTACTCTGCCATCATCGAATCCGTCCTCTGCACATCATTACTGTCTGGTTCAGCCAGCTACCAAATCTGACCTCAGAAGACTACGGAGGGTAGTCCGGACTGCTGAGCGTTGGTACAACCCTCCCTACTCTCCAAGAACTGTACTTATCCAGAGTGAGCAAAAGGGCTGGCAAAATCACCCTGGACCCCGCACATCCAGCACACTCCCTCTTTGAACTGCTGCCGTCTGGTCACGCTACAGAGCTTGAGCACCAGAACGACCAGACACAGGAACAGTTTCTTCCCCCAAGCAATCCATCTCATTTTATGAACACACAACTATTTTACAACTATTTATTCACCACACATACATAATTTTTTTTTTTTTTTTTTTCATTTCAAATTTGCACGTCAGACCTGTACACACATGAATGTCTGTATTGCATAGTGTTTTTGCAATTTTGTACATTGCCTATTTGTATTTGTATATTGTTATTTTGTTGTCTGTGTCCTGTCCCGTTGCTGTCATTCTGTTGCACTGTGGAGCTTTGTTACTATAACAAATTCCTCGTATGTGTAAACATACCTGGCCAATAAAGCTCATTCTGATTCTGATTCTGAAACTGTTCTGGAACAGTGTTGTAAATACAACTTAACCACAGATTTCTAGTTGTGTCCTCTTTCGGAAGCCCAAACAAAGTACTTTTTCTTTCACAACGAAACACAGCATCTCCAGGACATGGCGCCGGCGGCAGCAACAGCACTACAGCCAATATCTCTTTGGGTCTTTGCAAGTTCAGGGATCTTATCTATGCACAATCAACTTGTAACACGCCAAAGAGAAAGGAAAACTTGAAATCGCATCATATGACCCCTTTAAGGCTTTCTGATATTCTATATGCATAAAACAGATTCTTAAAGACATTTTCTAACATTTGTAAATTAAATTTGAAATGTATATGATTTCTTTACCAATTACAACATCCTTTATTTTCAGGGCCGCCAGGGATATTTTTCCATTCACTCCTCTCCAGTTAATGCTTTTGGCCAAGTCATTTGAAATAGTTCGGTGCATTGTTCGCCACACAGTGTCCTTTATATCGCACCCTCCAACCAGGCCTAGATGATTAATCTAAGAGAAACATATCTTGTCAGTTATCTCCATCTGATATATTAACTCATAACACGTTAGATAAAAAGAGTCCTCCCCAAAAATTACATTTCTGTCATCAGTAATCTACTCTCATGTTGTTTGACTCATGAATGATTTGTTCATCTTCAGAAAACAAATGAAGATAATTGACAATTATTTTCAGCAGTTTGTGTCCAGAAGACAAGAAGGTAAATAACAACCATCACTTTAACACTCCTAAAAGAACAAAGTAGTAAATTTAGTTTGCAGTTTGAAACATATCAGCATTGTATCTGAATTTGTGTTCTGAAGATGAATAAAACTCATGCAAGTTTGGAACAACAAGTAAAAGTAAATGATGAAAATTTAATTTTTGAGTGGATTTTAATTTCTTCAGGTGACATATCATATACTAACTGCAGTAAGTACACAGTATAAACTACACAGACTGAAAATAATGTAACATTAAGATTTTTCCACCCGTCTCAACTGACCAGTTTTTCTTTGAAATCAACTGCTTGTAACTTCTGCTCCAGCGTAATAAGTCCCTGGAAGTCTTTCACTGGTAGAAGCCCATGTTCAATCACATAATCTGTGTCCTGGGGTTGCTTCGCATTGAGGATGCGCAGAATGGACTGTTGCTGATCAAGAATAATTTCTTGCTTCGTCAGCATTTCACGGATTAGTGCTGGAATGGTCATTTTTGGATAATATAACATGGTTAAAAAAATTTAGAAAGGCAAAAGCATGGGGATGCATAAAATGTATTTGTCATTTAATTCAACGTAAACTCTTGTACTTTTTGTCTGGGCCTGTCACAGGAATAAATTACTAAGAACTATGTAGCACATATTATTCAATATATAGATTTTACTAGTATTGGCACAATAATTTATTACAATTAAGGCGAGACACTGCAGGTGAACAGGGTAAAAAAATAAGTAAGTTATCATCTTACCATGCTGATTGATTACATTGATAACTGCAAACATTTGTGCTATTACAAGTTCTCTAAAATGTTAGGTTTAAGTATTATACAGTTTACAGTTTTATGCAAACATTTACAAATCCTAGTGTACTATTTGCATTTTTAATAAATTAAATAATTTTGCTTGTAAATAGTTCCTTGTATTTCATGGTATATTATATGAATATAATGTACACAAATGAACCAAAACATTATGACCACCTGCTTAATATTTTGTTGGTCCTCTGCATGCTACCTAAAGATTATCCAAGATATTTGGTTTACTTTTGACTGAACATAATGTTTTGGCTCATCATTGTACAAAACATATTACATTTTCAGCAACCTTGTCTATGTCTTATTTACTATTGTCTTTAATATTGAACTAGCCTTTTAATGCTCAATTTATCCTGCTGATAAATAAAAACATACTAGTGATGGGAAGATCAGATCATTTTACCGACACTTTGAATCTCGTTAATCAAAAATAAAAATTCCCCCCAATTCGTTCATTTAATTCCCCAAATTCCCCAACACAAGGCCTGAGTATGAGAAGTAGAAAGTCATCCGTTCTTTTGTCACATCACATCCTCATAAGCTGAAGCTATGCAGTGTGTCCTGAAAACAGATTTGATTCGTTCACCTCTCGAGTTTTTGGGTTTGAGTTGTTAATTTCTTTTGTCACATGCTGCTTCTCGTCTCAGTAAAAAACAGAATTGCATATTATTAACTGTATGCTGTTATTATACGTTGGGATCTTTGCTTTAAAAAAGCTACAATTTGAGAGCAGAAATGCATCATGTAACTGTAGAGATAAAAAAAAAAAATGCAAGCGTGTGTCAGCAGATAGACACGGGACACAGGGGTAAATGCAATACAAACTACAGGTTTATTGAACGACAGCAGAGGGGAATGAGAGGAGCAGAATATCCAGGTGAGCAAGCGGGGAATGGGAAAGTCTCTTGGGTCTTATCTGAGTGTTAATTTCCTAACTTCCTTTCCAGGGAGTCAGAGGGAGCGATGGAGCTGGGTAACGATGGAGGGCAGGAGCGGTGGAGAATGATCGTCGGGATACTGGCAGGTAGGTAAACAAAGGTTAGGGTCAGGTAAGTCAAGCATGTAATGTTTGAGACCAGATAGTAATCAAGTTTCCATCCAGTTTTTGCGCTGTTTTATTATCGACAGTGAATGTGCGGGTAAAAAACTTTGCAATATTTGCCGTCTCCAGCCTATTTCCATCCAACTGGTGTTTTACCGATAAAGTGGTGTGCGTGATGACGCGAAAAAAAAATAACACGAATAATGTTTAGGTATGTGGTGAATTACATTTTAGGATGAGTATTCAAAGAAGAATGTGCTGATGTGCCAGCCTGATTGTAGGGGAGATGAGACGCTAGATGATTGGAGCACCTGGGTTGATTGTGCAAACTCTCTGGTTGCCTCAAACCAGCCATCACCTCAGATGCATGAGCATGCCTTTCTGCAGCATTAGCACAACGTTCAAAACAACGTACAGCTTGAGAGATGACAGTGATAATTGATTTGTTGATCTTGCACTGCTTGCTCCTGCTGCAGATTAAGGAAATCCTGAAAAATAGCTTTCACCTCAGAGTGTATATACACAAGACAAGTATATTTTAAAAAGTCTGTTAAAAATCTGTTTTACATACATGATTTTAAATCTCAAGGATGTTTACTATTTAATGTTTTAGAGACGAACTGCTCCGAAAGCACTCCAAAAATGTACATATAAGTCACATCAAATAAAATCACATTAAATAGCACTCGATCTACGTGAAACAAATAACAGAACTTACCAGAGCTGTTGATATTTGTAGAAAATGAGGCCACCACGGGCCTCTGACCCAGTATGCGATCCATTTCACTGAAAATGTAAACTTCGTCCTCATTTCCCCCCAGAACCACTACGTGAAAGGTCACGTTTCTCTGCCAGGTTATGCTGTATCAGCACTTTCCATTTGGTGCAAAGAATATGCCACGGCTTCGTGTAGCCATTTTTCTTTCCAGATCCTGGAATGTTGTAGCATTCCGTTGCCGTTTTCCATCAAAAATAGAGATAATGTCGTTTTCTTCAATTAAATTGAGGAAATAACGAGTCTCTTTATCAGTCCATGCGAACCGCTCCGCCATATTTCACGTGATGAAAATGTATCATGTGACACAACTTTTATTTGTGCTAAAGACCTTTTTTTGACAAAAAGTGTTTCCAAAGTAGTTTTTGCAACATTTGAAGTATCGATATATAATTTATGTGCTAAAGTTAAACGGAAAAATATTGTGTCGACATTTTCAAAATGTTATCGATAATTAGCATTTCCATCAGCTATATCGCAAATATTTTGATGCGCTAAACTTTTTTGGGGGGGTTAGATTCAGGGGATTGGGATCTGGTGGTTTATTGAACAACAGCAGAGGGGAATGAGAGGAGCAGAATATCCAGGTGAGCAGGCGGGGAATGGGTCTCTTGGGTCTTATCTGAGTGTTAATTTCCTTATTTCCTTTCCAGGGAGTCAGAGGGAGCGATGGAGCTGGTTAACAATGGAGGGCAGGAGCGGATCGTCAGGATACTGGCAGGTAGGTAAACAAAGATTAGGGTCAGGTAAGTCAAGGTAAGTCAAGCTTCTCTGCCAGGTAACGCTGTTTCAGCACTTTCCATTTGCTGCGAAGAATATGCCACGGCTTCGTGTAGCCATTTTTCTTTCCAGATCCTGGAATGTTGTAGCATTCCGTTGCCGTTTTCCATCAAAAATAGTGGTAATGTCATTTTATTCAATTCAATTTAGGAAATAACGAGTCTCTTCATCAGTCCATGTGAACCGCTCCGCCATATTTCACGTGATGAAAATGTATCATGTGACACAACTTTTGTTTGTGCTAAAGACCTTTTTTTGACAAAAAGTGTTTCCAAAGTAGTTTTTGCGACATTTGAATTATCGATATATAATTTATGGGCTAAAGTTAAATGTAAAAATATTGTGTCAACATTTGCAAAATTATATCGATAATTAGCATTTCCATCAGCTATATCGCAAATATTTTGATGCGCTAAACTTTTTCCGCAAAAAAATCCTTGGATAGAAACCTGATCAGTGAGTGTGGGGGAGTGGCATGATATAGTGCTGCTGATTAGTGCTGACAGGTGATGGTGCGTAGAATTCAGGGGATTGGGATCGGGTGAGTGTCGTTGGTGGAGACTGCGGTGACTGTTGTGACTCTCTGACAGTGTGTTTGTAAGGAGGGTTGGGAATTATTATTAACTAACTTCTGTATCCAATACAAACAACTCAGACCCAAAGGCTCGAGAGGTGAACTAATAATTTCTGTTTAATTTAAAGAACCAACAGGTTGGTGCACATGCATGATCAACACAAAATGAATAAAACCCTCGCTGAGACATTATATCTCATATTAAAGACTTGTTCAAATTGAATGAATAAACGACACATCACTAATAACATACTGTACTCACAGACAATAAGCTCAGGACTAGGAGACTGATGAGTCCTCTGGTGTTTGTGCAGCTGAGTCTGTTGAGGCTGTTGCGGGTTTAGATCTTAAGGAAAATAAAGTTTTATAACTGTTAGTTATATTTATTATTTTCTACTAAAGCAAGGGGTTAAAAGTTAACCATTCATTTATAAATATATATTTTGGACTACACCAGCTTACTAGCACTGAGTTCAGGTGGCTGCTGAGCTCTGTTCCAAGAAACACCATTCTCTGGAAACAAAGATCTTGTAGGCTCTTGTGGAGCTGGTGAGATTAATTAATTAATAATAATAATAATAATAAGAAGAAGAAACTTATTTGTATTTATTTATATAATTTAAATAGATCTCTGGCATATACCAGAGACACACAAATACCTATATACATATACTATTGCTGTCAAACGATTAATCGCATCCAAGATATTGTTACTATATATATAAATACAAACACATGCATGTATATATTTAAGAAAAATATGTTATGTTTATATATTAAATATGTTTATATAAATGTATATACATGTAAATATTTAAAAGATATATACCGTATGTGTGTATTTATATATACATAATAAATATACACAGTACACATACCTATATTATGTAAACAAAAACTTTTATTTTGTATGCGATTAATCGCGACTAATCATTTGACAGCACTAATATATACATATATATTTATATATACAAGCACTTTGAGTGTCCATAAAAGTGCTGTATAAATGTAACACATATATATGTATATATTAGTGCTGTCAAACCATTAATCATGATTAATTGCACACAAAATAAAAGTTTTTGTTTACATAATATATGTGTGTGTTCTGTGTATATTTATTATGTATGTATAGAAACACACACAGTGTATATTTTGAAAATATTTACATGTATTTTCATCTATATTTATATTAATATAATTTATATTATAAATAAATATATTTAATATATAAACATAACATATTTTTCTGAAATACATACATGCATGTGTATTTATATATATATATATATATATATATATATATAAATATTAATAAATATACACAGCACACAAACATATATTATGTAAACAAAAACTTTTATTTTGGATGGGATTAATCACAATTAATCATTTAACAGCACTAATATATACACACACACACACACATAAATATATATAATACACAAACACACACTAAATATATTTCATATAGAAACCTGTACTGTAAACACTCACATTCATATGCAAAATCCTCAGGTTGCCAGATGGCGTGGTTGCTTGTCAGCATTTCTGTAAAGGAAGCAGTCTGTGAAGTTACCTCCTTTGCGGGTCGATTAAACTGTTGGACGGGTGATGCAGCGGGAAGACCTGTGCTGTCCAGCTGTAAAGCATCATCTTCCTCAGAGTCCATCAAAAAAGAGCTCAAAAGTCGAGTGCGTGGCCTTTAAAAGGTTTTTACAATTTTTTTTAATTTTACTATGCAACAACACAAACAAATGTTACCAAAAACATTATACCTACTTTTTACGCCTGACTTTTTTTCGGCTTGGTTCCTCTGCATCTGACTGATGGTCCGATTGAACCACAACCTTTCGAACCTTCCTCCTTCCTTCCTCATAGTTATCTGTTAATAAAAAAAAAGATAAAATAAATCTTAAGTTGCTATAAACATCCCTAAGACTACATGAATAAGAGATATCCATCATACCAGTGGTGAACAGCTCTTTAATTTCACAGGACACCCAGTCCTGACTTGGAGTCACCTGCTGTTTGATTGCTTAGTGTAGTGAGAAACACACTGCATGATTTTCGGCTGTCCCAGATGGAAGATTGACATTGTGAAATAATCGTGGTGATTTCTGTGATCGTGGCTCTGGATCAATGGTCCTGTGTCGTACAGTGAGAGAGGTTCAAAGATGGCCGTGTCACGGTCTTGTGACCAAAGATAGCCTACGATACGGCATGATCATCGCACAGTGTGTTTGCTGCTTCGATCCACGTTTATTGACCAACCAATAAAAATGTGACATGAAATCAATGCGATATGGCACTAAAACATAAAAACTGTTTACCTCAAGCTCTTACCCTTCCTCTTCTGCCGCTTGCACTTTTTTTAGCACACATGAAAACCACAACTACTAAAGTGTGTTTTATCATGCCCTTTTTGTTTGCCACTAGCGCATACTGATGACATTTTATTCTTCTGTAGTACTGTTCGTTGTAACATCAATAGGTGGCATCATCACACAGTCTACACACATTGGATGTATTAGATCCAGGTTGCACAGTGTGACATGCAATAATCGTATAGGATTGCTAAAATCGTGCAGTGTGTCTCAGGCTTAAGATATGGCCAACAGCATACTCCACCAACTCTACTTCTTTGTTGTTGTTTTTTAAAACTCCACCCACCACTTTGTACATATCTATTTGAATAATGAATTAATAAAAAATTAAAAGAATGATCTTTATGCAGCAGTGTTGTATTATTCTCAGTTGCATCACTCCATATGCAGTAAAGGCACTGCAACAAATCAGCCTTGATATGGTAACCTCACATACTTCATTAAGTTTACATTCAGCTCTATGTATTTCAAGCTAGGTGAGAGGTTACAGTATGTATGTATACATGTATGTATGTATGTATATACAGTGCCCTCCATAAGTATTTGAACATTAAAGACAAAATTGCTATGTTGGCTGTGGAGTCAAGACATTTGAAAATATGATTAAAAGATGAATATGAGACAAAACTACAAAAAAGTCACATTTTATTATTAGCCGTTTCAACACATACATGTTTAACCAAATTAAAAGAACAGCACTTTTAGAGTTCATCCCACTCATTGATGTGAGCATAAGTATTGGGACAGTTGAACATACGGTAGATATAAAAGATTAAAAGCTATTATTTAGTTACAGATCCCTTGCGCACAATCACAGCAGTGAGTCTGTGACCCATAGACATCACCAGACTCTTGGTCTCATCCTTTGAAATACTTTTCCCAGCCTTTAATGCAGCCAATTCCAACTGTTTCTGCCTTTACTCTCCTCTTCAGCTGGTGAAATTCATGTTCAATCGGATTTAAATCTGGAGATTGACTTGGGCAATCTAAAACTTTCCATTTCTTTGCCCTTATAAACTCCTTGACTGAACTGTCAGGGTGTTTTGGGTCATTGTCCTGATGCAATATGAAGCACTACCCAATGAATCTGGTGACATTTTCTTGAATGTTGGTAGGCAAGATGGTTTTGTTCCCTACCAAATTAATTCTGCTACTGTCATCATACATTAAGTCATCAGTAGAGTTGAGAGGGCCTGTTCCAGAGACAGCCATGCATGCCCATGCCATGACACCACCCCCAACATGCTTTACAGATGAGGCTGTATGCTTGGGATCATTTGCAGTTCTCTTTTTTATACACATTTTTGCTTTCCCATCACTAAGATAAAGGTTCGTCTTTGTCTCATCGGTCAATAAACACGGTTCCAAAACTCTTCTGGCTCACCTTTGTGATTT
This sequence comes from Ptychobarbus kaznakovi, assembly GCA_027422405.1. Taxonomy (NCBI): domain Eukaryota; kingdom Metazoa; phylum Chordata; class Actinopteri; order Cypriniformes; family Cyprinidae; genus Ptychobarbus; species Ptychobarbus kaznakovi. The sequence continues at coordinate 27,017,041 of CM049795.1, read as the reverse complement.
TTTGCAAACTCTAATCTTGTCTTTCTATTTTTGGTGCTGGTCCGAGGTTTGCATCTTGCTGTGTAGCATCTGTAATTCTGTGTCTCCTGAGGACAGTAGATTGTCAGAGCATCAACCCAGCCAGACATGTCTTTTAGGGTTAATTTTCATAGCTATTATGATTTGTCTGTCATCAACTAATGTTGTTTTCTCAGCCGATCAGATCGTTGTTGGTTGCTGGTGTCGCTGGTGGTTTCCAAACTCTTGATTTCTCAGTGCCTTTTGTTTTTGCTAGAGCTCTAATTGACTTCCTCTTTTCTTTCAGCATTAATTGCTTGCTTTTCTCTCAAAGTCAGCTCCCTCGTCTTCATCCTGGTTTGTGTGTGTCATCATCAAATGAAAGATTCAGAATGCAGAAGTAATGAATATAACTGATACGACACATTCCCTGATTTTAATACCGGAAGAATTAATGCAGCAGGACACAGCTGATCACTTAGAAAGACCTGTGAGGCAACTGTCCCAATACTTATGCTCACATCACATCGGGGGATGAAACTCTTAAAAAAACATGTGTTAAATTACCCAGTAATAAAATGTGACATTCTGTAGTTTTGTCTCATTCATCTTTTAATCATATTTGTAAATGTATTGACTCCACAGCCAACAGAGCAATTTTGTCTTTACTGTTCCAATACTTTTGGAGGGCACTGTATATATTTGTGTGTGTGTGTGTGTGTGTGTATGTATGTATGTCTATATATATTAGGGATGGCACAGTACATGTATTCGTACCGAACCGTCACGGTGCGGACCTCTCGGTTCGGTGCATGAGGCCTTATGACGAATACAGGCAATTCACCCCCAATCTAGAAGGGGGCGCCCGCAGTAATGCAACGCTGCTTGATAACCGCCAACTCCAGCAGAAGAACAGCGAATACCGTTAGTGAATAGCGCACTTGAAAACAAAGCCCACTAGACAGTGATCATGTGTGGATTCTGAATGCGTCTCTCACATGGACTGATAAAAGCTTCTCACATGGACTGACAAGAGCTTTGTGCTCATGTGTCCTACCTCTTTCATTCGGCACAAATCCAAACATTCCATAATATTTCCATATTTGCGATGTAAAGTATCTGAATGCTAAACTATTATTATTAGTAATTATGTAAATGATAGGCTTTGTAAGTTACGTTAATTCAGTCGTGTTCCAATGGTGACACAGAGGCGGGTGCGCTGATGTTTGTATTTTATTTTGATAAAGTAGCCTACCAACTTTAGCAATGCTGGAACTGATGTGTTTTGTTTGTGTGTTTGTGTGTGTTAGGAAACGTGATCATGTTTGTAACATTTTGTAATAATTTTGAATGTTAAATGTTCAATATATACAATTAATAAAAAAAAGTGTTGCTTCAGCATGCAATCACTTCAACTGTTCCCTTATACAAGCAGAATCAACTTTAAACACTTATTGTCTAAATAATAATCATTGGATAAAGGTCTGCTTTTATTTGTGTACACTCACAATGAAAACAAAACTGATTTTATACATATTATAGCAATGTAATAATAGTATTAGTATTATAATAGTAAAAATTGTCATTTGTAATTTCTGTTCAAAATAAATGAAAAGAAACCGAGCATAGTAAAATTCTTTTTTTTTTCATTGTAGCGAAATCGTATCGAACCATGACCCCCGAACCGAGATACGTACCGAACCGTGACATCTGTGTACCGTGACACCCCTAGTATATATGTATACACACACACACACTGACCAAAATGGTAAACTTAACACTTTTGTTTTTGCACCCATTTTTCATGAGCTGAACTCAAAGATCTAAGACTTTTTCTATGTACACAAAAGGCCTATTTCTCTCAAATATTGTTCACAAATCTGTGCTCGTGAGCACTTCTCCTTTGCCAAGATAATCCATCCACCACGCAGGTGTGGCATATCAAGATGCTGATTAGACAGCATGATTATTGCACAGGTGTGCCTTAGGCTGGCCACAATAAAAGGCCACTCTACAATGTGCAGTTTTACTGTATTGGGGGGGGGGGGGTGTCCGAAAACCTGTCAGTATCTGGTGTGATTACCATTTGCCCCACACAGTGCAACACATCTCCTTCACATAGAGTTGATCAGGTTGTTGATTGTGGCCTGTGGAATGTTGGTCCACTCCTCTTCAATGGCTGTGCGATGTTGCTGGATATTGGCAGGAACTGGAACACTCTGTTGTTTACGCCGATCTAGAGCATCCCAAACATGCTCAATGGGTGACATGTCCGGCGAGTATGCTGGCCTTGCAAGAACTGGGATGTTTTCAGCTTCCAGGAATTGTGAACAGATCCTTGCAACATGGGGACGTGCATTATCATGCTGCAACATGAGGTGATGGTCGTGGATGAATGACACAACAATGGGCCTCAGGATCTTGTCACGGTATCTCGGTGCATTCAAAATGCCACCAATAAAATACACCTGTTTTCGTTGTCCATAGCATACAATACCATAACCCCACCGCCACCATGGGCCACTCGATCCACAATGTTGACATCAGCAAATCGCTCACCTACACGACACTATACACGCTGTCTGCCATCTGCCCTGTACAGTGAAAACCAGGATTCATCCGTGAAGAGAACAACTCTCTCCAAAGTGCCAGATGCCATCGAATGTGAGCATTTGCCCACTCAAGTCGGTTACGATGACGAACTGCAGTCAGGTCGAGACCCCAATGAGGATGACGAGCATGCAGATGAGCTTCCCTGAGACGGTTTCTGACAGTTTGTGCAGAAATTCTTTGGTTATGCAAACCTATTGTCGCAGCAGCTGCCCGGGTGACTGGTCTCAGACATCTTGGAGGTGATGATGCTGAATGTGGAGGTCCTGGGGTGATGCTGGTGTGGTTACACGTGGTCTGCAGTTGTGAAGCCGGTTGGATGCACTGCCAAATTCTCTGAAACGGCTTTGGAGATGGCTTATGGTAGAGAAATGAACATTCATTAAATTCACGGGCAACAGCTCTGGTGGACATTCCTGCAGTCAGCATGCCAATTGCACACTCCCTCAAAACTTGCGACATCTGTGGCTGTCACAGTCACTCGTAGAACAACACTGCATTTCCCAGCATCCCTCCTGCCACTCACCTGCACTCCATCTTAATCACCCCCAGCTGACCTCCATCAAGGAATCCTCCTCACCTGTTACAAATAAAAATCAAGCTCCCCTATAAGACATCACTCCATCCAAATGTTCACTGTCTTGTCTCGAGGTTACAAGCTCTTCATCTGTCTTATCACCTACTTGCTGGATCCCTGTGGCTCTGTGGATGTCTTCCTCCAGTGGACTCTACTAAAGGGAGAGATAATGACTACTAATTCCTCAGTTTATAGATTCATTGATTTCTGGGTTATTGCACTTACCTGTTGAGGTTGCTTTCAGTTTGTTTAATAAAGAAGCTCTTACTTTACTCATCCTCGTATGCCTCTCCATCCAGTATGTGACAGAGGCATTGTGCCCTGACTGGACCACTGCTACTCTGCTTTCTGGGACACCTACAAATCCCTCCCCTTTTGGCAAATCAGATCACTCTTCCGTTCTGCTCCTGCCTGCTTATAAGCAGAAACTGAAACGAGAAGCACCCGCCATCAGGACAATCCAATGCTGGTCGGACCAATCGGACGATATACTACAGGACTGTTTTGATCACGTGGACTGGGACATGTTCCGGGCAGCGTCTGATGACGACATAGAGGCGTATTCAGATACTGTAACGTTTTTCATCAGAAAGTGTGTAGAGGATGTAATACCGGCAAAAACAATCTGCATCTACTCCAACCAAAAACCGTTGTCAGCGCAGACATCTGCCTTTAAATCCGGAAACATTGACAATCAAAAACTAGCTAGTTACGATCTCAGGAGATCCATCAAAGCCGCCAAACAACAATATTAAAACAAAGTTGAAGAACAATTCAACAACAACAACGCAAGAAGCATGTGACAGGGCATCAACAACATCACAGGTTTTAAAGGGAATAAACCAGCTACTGTGAACATCGCCGTCTCTCTACCGGACGAGCTTAATCATTTTTATGCTCGTTTCGAGGCTCACAACACCACCCACACAGAGAGTGCTCCCGCGGCTGCTGCAGAAGAGGCGAGTGCTCTCTCCATTTCTGTTGCAGATATAACCCGATCCTTCAAATGGGTAACTATCCGCAAAGCTGTGGGTCCGGATGGCATCCCAGGCCGAGCATGCGCATTCCAACTAGCTGGGGTTTTTACAGACATTTTCAACCTTTCTCTCTCTCTGTCTGTGGTTCCCTCATGCTTCAAAAAATCCACCATTGTGCCCATACCAAAGAAAAATTCAATAACATGCTTGAATGACTGGAGGCCCGTTGCTCTGACACCCATCTTCAGCAAGTGTTTTGAGAAACTCATCAGAGACTACATCTGCTCTGTGTTGCCTGCCTCACTGGATCCGCTACAATTTGCATATCGCAGCAACCATTCCACAGACGATGTTATTGCCTTCACCCTGCATACTGCTCTCTCCCACCTGGAAAATAAGAACACCTATGTGAGGATGTTGTTCGTGGATTATAGTTCAGCATTTAACACCATAGTGCCTGCCACACTGGTTGCGAAGCTCCAGACTCTGGGACTGAACAGATCTCTGTGCAGCTGGATCCTGGACTTCCTGACAAGCAGAAGTCAGATGGTCAGAATGGGCAACAATTCCCTCATCTCCCCTGGTCCTCAACACTGGTGCTCCTCAGGGCTGCATCCTCAGCCCACTCCTGTACTCCCTGTACACACATGACTCTACAGTCACACACAGCTTCAACCTCATTGTCAAATTTGCCGACGACACAATGGTGATAGGCCTGATCACCGACAACGATAAGATGGCCTACAGAGAGGAGGTGAGTACCCTGACTAAATGGTGCCAGGAGAACCACCTCTCACTCAACATCGAAAAGACCAAGGAGCTGGTGGTGAATTTCAGGAGACAGAGCAGAGAACACACACCCATCTCCATCGACAAGACACCTGTGGGAGCCAGTAAACAGCTTTAAGTTCTTCTGCGTTCACATCACCGAGGATCTCACATGGTATGCTCACACAGATGCAGTGCTGAAGAAGGCATATCAGTGCCTCTTCTTCCTAAGACGGCTGAGGAAGTTTGGAATGAGCCCCAGTATCCTCAGATCCTTCTACACCTGCACTGTGGAGAGCATCCTGACCGGCTGCATCACCGGCTGATTTGGAAACAGCACCGCTGGCAACCACAAAGCTCTGGAAAGGGTCATGCGAACTGCCTGCCACATTGTTGGAGGTGAGATTCCCTCCCTCCAGGACATCTACACCAGGCGGTGTATAACGAAAGCCCGGAGGATCATCAAGGACTCCAGCCACCTGTCCCACAGACTGCTCTCTCTGCTGCCCTCAGGGAGACATCTCCGCAGCATCCGACCCCGCACTAGCCAACTGAGAGATAGCTTTTTCACTCAGGCTATCAGGATAATGAACAGCAAAAACTAATACACCCTACAGCACACTCCCACTTTACGGTATGCCATGCACTGCAAGCACAGTTCAACTGGACTCCACACGCACACACTACACTAACACAACAACCTATCTGCTACCACTGGATACCATCCAATGTATATCCATGACATTGCGTATCCAGCTTATGTATAATCTGCTGCACCTTCTCATATTATTGTATGTGTATATGTGTACATAATGTAGAATATGTACATACAATGTATAATGTGTATTGATAACTGTATGTATGTCTAATAGTACACTGTGTGTACTGAGTATATGTATGTGTATTCTGCACATTGTCTTCTGTATAAGTCTGTAAGTATGTACTGTCTATATATGTAAATTGTTTCTGCACTGTCTGGAGCACACTCTCAGGAATTTCACTTACCAAGGCACATGTGCTGTGGTGATGTTATAATAAAAGTGATTTGATTTGATTTTGTATTTTATTTGCTTTGCCACAACATATTTCAAAACCACATAACTGTGACCATTAAGTTTTATAATAACTATTTTCTAACATATCAAAATTCTACCATTACAGGTTTAACAAGAAATTAATTTTAAGATTTTTTTTTTACTGAATAAAAAATAAACAACTACCTTTCACTGGAGGTCAAAATGTTAAACGTGCATGTAGATTTGTTAAAATACGCTTTGAAATGAGCAGCAGCAAAAGAAAATATATAACACTAAAATAAGAATCAGCTAAAAATGAGCAGCACATACCATTTTTCTTTAGGGGTAGTTCACAAAAATAAAATATGTTTATCTGCTTACGGCAAGGGCATCCAAATCAGGTGACTTTGTTACTTCTGAACACAAATTAATTTTTGAATCAAACTGTTGCAGTCTGCACATATAATTGGATCAATGGGACCATTGAGAGAAAAAAAAACATACACAGAAAAAACAAATTAAAGCCTGGCTTGACGAATCCGTGGGGTCAGAGAAAAAAATATATAAATACTAGGTGGCACAGACTTATTTTTTTTTACTAGATTATCGGATTAATCTAGATTAAATGGTCTTTGAATTCTGCCGAGGCATGAATATGTGTGCTACCCAATTGGCTAAAGTAGTCTTTGAGAAGGGTTTCAAGCCATGGCGCTAGACCAGGGGCTCATCTCCTGTTTCCAAAAAGGCATCACAAACTGCTTGAGAAAGGTTCTACTATGAAAATTGGGGAAAATAAACATGTTCAATCAAGATGTACTTGTGTTTACTAACTTTGTTTATTCAATAAACAGTAGCTTTGAACACAAATTAAGATTTTTGCCTACAAATTAGAGGTGCAGTGATGAACATATAATTGGAGTCAATGGGACCCAGTTTCATTGGAAGCTTCTTAAAAATATATTTTCCCAGAAAAAACAGGCTTCAATGCATCCAGCCTGTGGCTCCTGAGATCAGTCCGTGCGGCGTGTCAGAGGTAAAAAAATATATAAATAATTTCGGCAGTAATTTTTTTACTAGATAGGCAACACACAGGAATCTTCGAAGAATTTAATCAGAGATTAATCTAGTAAATGATATTCTCATTTGAATTCTGCCTGAAGGCGTGAGTATAAAGCGTATCCTGTTTGCTTAAAAGCGCACCCACGTTTCGTTGCTAAAAGAGTCTTTGCAACAAAGCCACGGGTTTATAAGGTCGTTTAGACCAGGGGTCATTTCCTGTTTCCAAAAAGCATCACAAACTGCGATTGATGTATTAGCTGTTCTTTTATTTCTATGATAAATTGGTGATGAAAAATTAAACTGACGGAGATGTTCAATAAGAGCAAGTGAGCGCACGGAGCCTTCCTGCGTTTACTAACGCGTTTATTCAATTAAACATGTTTAAACTTCAGGCCTAAGCGCATGATTTCTCGTGAGGTTGAACTGTTTACGTTTCATGGGAAGCTTGTAAAAAATTAATTTTCCCTAGCGGCCATGTAACGGCTTATTTGCTGTCCACTACAAGCTCTGATAATGAATTTCAAGTAACGTTAGGCAATTTGAGGTTGATAATGATAGGTGAGGGTTTACAACAGGATGTCCTGCGATTGTATTGACACGGGAGTGTATTCTCAGCCGTTAACAACGTGAGCCATAAAGGCATCCTGTTTGCTTAAAAGCGCAAGTTTCGTCGAAGTTTATTCGTTCTGTCAAATTCGTGCAAGTTTTCGGTAGTTCTGTATAAGATGCTAAAATAAGGTGACTTTTATCTCTAGTCAATGCGGGATAGCTGCGTAGCAATGAGCGCACGAGCCAATCCTGACCCAGCGCTTCCAACCCAACTTCTTTGAGAATAGCACATTAACGGCGATATTTTTTTTATGTTATAAGAAGTTGACATGTAAAGTAAACGTACAATACATCTTCAGGGAAAACATATTTGAGTTGATGAATAGGTGGTTTGATGTCTCGATTGTATTCCACACAGCACCACTAATAATCTGTTCAGCGTTCTTACAGATGAACCCTCCATCACGGACTCGCCTCTATTCGAAGATCTTCGCCCCATAGATTGCTAGGTATACTCCGGCTAAAAAACTGAAAGTCATCATACTTTATATAGACCCGTACCAACCCAATTTAAATGATTAAGCGAATTTATCTGAAAAGAGTTCACGTTGAGCACGTTAACGCCATAAAAACAATTAAATACTGTTCAGTTTCTTACAATGAACCTTGTTTTGTCGTATGTTAGCGCAGGTAGTCGTGTTTTTTTTCTCATCCGTGGGTCCATTGACTGCAATTATAGGACTGACAGACTGCAACAGTTTTAGTTAAAAATCTTCATTTTTGTGAATTGTCATTTGTGTTCTTCTCTGAAGAAACAAAGTAACTACATCTTGGATTTATTTGGGTATTTCAAATATTGGCGTTTATGTGATCAGTGTAATCTATTCTTTGTTTTTGAGCTTTTATGTAGCATTTACCCGCGTGCTCATTTAGCTCAGGCATGCTAATTATAGTTTGTGTTTGAATTGGCCACTGTAGTAAAGCCATGGTTTGTCTTTGCAATGGGCTTATAGCTCTGGAAACTAAAGCTTTAATAAGAATAAAACAAAGGCTAACATAAACAGCAGTAGCATTTACAAATAACAGTGTATCTAAAAGGTATGAGACAGCAACAACAACAAAAAACATCCCGTTCTGAAACGTCCTGTAAGAGTCGTGCTTGCATAGGTTCTGCTCGATCCTCTTCAATAATATTCTCTAGGTCTGATTCGGGCTCAAATTGTTAATGCAATATTGATGCCATGTTTACGATACACCGAAGCACATGCAACTACCCGTAATGACATGTCTTTCATTTTATCATGAGGTAAATAACAGAGATAAAGAGATGTATGATGCAGAATGACGAAGAAAGACTGAGAATGAAAAAACCAACCTGTTTGTTCCTCACTATTTCATGTTTGACTCTGAATGTTTCTTCAAATCCTCATGTTGTCACTCTCCTCTATAATAAACGCCATCTCTGCTTTTTGCTCAGTATCTTCATGTTTGCCTCTGAATGTTTCTACAATCTGAATGTCTTCACTCTCCTCTTTAATAAACGCATCTTTATAACAGTGTCTCGTGGAACTCAATCTTCAGCAGGAGTTTTCCTGTGTGTTAAGATGAGAATAATTAACCAAAAATAAAAATAAATGAAACTAAATATCTGTTGGTGTCTCAATCAACTCCCTAGTTCAGTACTCAGCGCACTAGTAAGGGAGTCAGTCAGAGTGAGAGTTAATTGGACCCAAACTTAAAAGACACTCAAAACTAGCACATCAAATTAAAGGGTTAGTCACCAAAATGAAAATTAGCCTGTTATTTACACACCTTCAGGCATCTAGGTGTATATGAATTTCTTCTTCAGACGATTCCAATTGGAAGTTATAATCATAATTGTTCTGGCTCTTCCAGTGTTATTATTGCAGTGAGTGGGTGTTTCTCTTTAACAGTCTAAAGGCATCTTACAAGCGAATTTAAGCTGCTCTAAAGCGGGTCTGTGTCTTCCTCAGATTTAAGCTCAGTATAAAGACGGTCAATGCCGTCTTCCTGTTAAAGCAGACCAGTATAAATATATTCCGGTGTTCAATGCATGATTTGCTCATACCCGTGTTCTCAGTTTCTACTCCCATTTAAAAAGTGGGTCAGACATACAATTCAAGTAGATTCGAATGCTATGCTACCTATTTATGTTTTATTAATGTGTCCATCCACAACTTATAACAACCCTTACAAATGCACATACAGTTATTCATGGTATTTATCAATGCACTACATCGGTTGTAGATAGAAAGGATAATCTATTGGAAACTAACAATAAATATTTTTTCTACTATTAGATTGTGTTTTTATTAACTGTATGTCTACACCACCCCAACCCTATACCTTCCTTAACAGATTCAGGTAACAGTATATATTGTCGTTCAAGTTGTTCGTGAGAAAAAGGATGCATGATGCATTAGACATGCGCAGCGCAAGCGCAGAAGCCCTAAAACCTTCAGATAAAATTCCAGAAATCTGACGGGTAGGATAAAATGTCAGGACACCCACATCTCAGTCCAAAGTATCAAAGGCGATGCAATGTGTTTTGATTCAGTGTACAAACACGAAACAGTGCCGCTCTAAGCAGCGTTGTTTTCATGACAACCATTGGAGCTGTCAGTTGAGCTAGAGTCTGCGCGGGACTTTTTTTTAGTCACGCTCCATGAGGTTATATTCCGCACCCACCCGCTCCCGCATTATATCATTCTGGTTCATGCATCCGCTTAGAATAATTTTCTTCCCGTAACCAACGTTCCCGCTAGTATAGATCTCGTTCCAGAATCTAATTTCCGCTAATAAATAAAGAGAGAGATAGGCTACAAATAAAAGTGTAGTCTACACAAAATTGTAGGCTATTTGTATTTTTTTCGTCTTGTAGAGTCTTGTATTTATTGACAGCAAAATGTCAAACAAATTTTGTATCTTAATACACAAATTCATACAATTGGTTTAATATTTACAACACAATAGGAAAAAGTGTTGCAGAGGGTAAAAAATGTAGGTTGTACAAAACTACCTAGCTATTTCATTCCTCTTAAATTTGTTTAACATTTTGCCAAGTCATTCGATTTTTATGATATGTGTGATAATATCTGGGGACATCGTCCCTGACTGTGCTTTGCCGGTAAATGCGGTTAGATGCTTGACACAGACAGAAGAGCAAATCACAGCGGCAAGTCGTCGTCAATTGGCTATCGCCTGCTTTTATAAAGCTGTTATAAGTTAATTATCCCAGGACATAAAGGTATCTCGACTTATCCTAAAATGCTTAACCCAGTATCACTGTAATTTTGTACTGTTACATTGCAAAAAAACTATCTCCTTGCGGATGACATTTCACCCACAGACGATGGTCTGGCGACATCTGCTGTCTCATGGAAAGCTAACGCTAGTGTCAATTTTCGTTCGTCTGAGTGACTTCCTGGCTATTTGAAACTAATTTCTGCCTCTTTTAATCATGCGGCGATGTTCCCCATGTAGTAATTCATAATTTATTTTAAGTGTTTTTTCCAAATGGAATTTTTTTTAAGAAAAATAAAATAACTGTCAATACCACAGAAGCTATCATTGTGACAAACCCTCCAGCGCATGATACACTGTAGTATGTGCACGAAATATAAATTTAACGTTGTTATATTTTAAAATGTCGTGTTTTTATTTATTTCGTGTTTTACATTATTTGCTCTTTTTATATTTGTTATTTAATTTTATAGCATTTGTTTTGGTTAAAACTCATACATGTTTTAGTTATTTTAAAAAGGCATCATTACCACAATTTTAATTCCTGTGTAAATGCATTTATGCCGCTTCAGAACAGCATTAAGCGGTCTGTGTAAATGCACATTTTCATGATTTTATGCTGCTTCAAATTTGGTTTCTGTGCCGCCTTTGCTGTGTAAATATGCCTTAAAACCAGTCAAATAAAGCACTGTAATAAAATGTGCCTCACACGGCTCTGGGGTTAATAAAGGCCTCCTGTAGCGAATCCATGCATTTTTGTAAGAAAAATATCTGTATTTCAAATGTAATAAACACTTTTCTCTCACTTGCGGTATCTATCATACATGGAAGGCGTTCCAGACATGATGTATGTGCAGCGCATGCCTCTGAGATGCTAGTCTTGCGATTTTGTTTACAGGAGCAAAGGAACCAAAGTTTCCTTACTTTAGCAAAGGAAAACCAGTCTCCTCTTGGCTTACAGCGAAATCCTCCAACATTTGTCTTCACAAATCCTCGTTTTGTGCTTCTAATTCCTGACCACCATTTTTTTTTGCTGTCTCTCCGCGTTTATCACTAATCACACTACGCCAATATCCTACATCATCCGCCAGAACGGCTTCTGTGTACAACAGTCAGCAGAAGCATGATCATGCCATTTATTTTGGCTATTTGGGGTGCTCAGTGTCTGATTTCACATAGAACTACCGGTTTTCTCCCAATAAGTTAATACAGCCTATTATGATAATGCTGTAAATAAGAATCTGGAAAGAAAGAAGCTATAAATAAATATTTTAACATGCATGAAGTTTTAAGTTTCTCTTTTCATAATCCGTGACCGACAGAGAAGCATGGCAGCAGGGATTTAAATCTTTAAAAAGACTCAAATTGACTCAAAGACAGGATTTTTTTTGATCAGGTAGGTTACAAGTTACTGTATTTCAAAACATTTTGGCCGCTTTATATATAGTTTATAAAGTCCTACTATTATTTATCTCGTATGAGATGTATTTAGTTGAGTTGCTTCATTGTAGTAGGCTACTACGGTGATTATCTCTTCAGCACGCATCGCGAACAGGACAAACAACAATAATATTAATGACTATGACTCTGACTGTATTATAATGAGAACACTATTATAATAAAACACTGTTAATTTTGAGTTTAGCTGCCATGTTTCTGCACGTTGTTGCATGAAGAACGCATCCACAAAAGGAGTTCATTCAGAGCCACGCAGACACGTTCACTTGTGCACTCGAGGCATTTTGTGCAGATAGCCTGTAAAGTCATAACATAAATACCGAAGCGTATTCTGTATGAGAGAAAAAAATGAAAAATATTAAAATTAAAGAATTAAAAAAAGGAGCAATCATATGCTTCATTTTACTGGTCATCTTCAGCGTGCGCAGCTCAAAACAGAAGTGCAGAACATTAATATGTATGGCATATAGCCTACATAACCTATACAATAAGAGCACTATTGACATTTTTTGTGAATTTCTTAGGGTTTTGCTGATGCTTAATGATAACTATCTTTTAATAAAAAAAAACATTATTTACCCTGTTTATATCTGTGAGGCATCCGTTATACATTTTCCCTGTGTTAAAGTCAGTAATAATTTCTGTCGAATGTCTGACTTGACTCTTGGTAATGCATTTTTTGCCCTGCCCCCAAACATATGATTTGACTATCAGTCGATTATCGGCAAGATTAGAAAATTCTGATTCGACTCAGAAAATCCTTAGTCGAGGACACCCCTATATCTTACAAAAACGCATGGATTTGCTACAGGAGGCTTTATTCCCCCCAAAGCCGTGTGAGGCATGTTTTATTTCGAATGCGCGCACTTTATTTCACGTCTTGTGGACTGTTGACAACAAACACCGCTTAGGCATTGTAAGGTTGGAAGAGCCAGGACAAGTTTTAATATATTTAATATAAATTACTCTGATTGGATTTACTGAAAGAAGAAAGTCATATGGCGCATTTCCACTGCATGGTATGGCAAGGAAAGTTTTTCAAGAGTCACAGCAGTAAACTATAATGACATGTGAATAATCCTGCCCACTCTAAAGCGGTACTAAACTGCAGTGGAAATGCAAACCGACCCGAACTGAGCCGTGCCGTGCCGTAACGAGCCGTACCGTACCATGCAGTGGAAAAGCGCCATTTGAGAGCTCAGAACTGTCCGTCTTGAATGCACTTATTTCACTCCTCCCTTCACTGCAGCTGCCTACTCTCGCCTACATTTCAGGCGAGGCACATTTCAAACAAGCCTAATGTCTGAAGGGTTACTAGGAAGAGATTTGATCAGGGTTGGAGCTGAACTCTGCCGGACTGTGGCTCTCTGCGACCGGAGTTTGCCACCCTTCGATTAGACTTTCATGAAGACAGTCAGTTGATTTGTAGAAGTTGTCATTACACACAGGGGCGGATCTAGAAAATGATTTATAGGGTGGCATGAGGTCTATGAGGGGTGGCAACACCAAAGCAAGTGCCCATGCATAGTTTTGGGGAATTTATAGCCTGAAATACACAGTTGTGTTCACAAATATTGCATTACCATAAAATAATCATCTATACTGTTAAAAATAAAAAATAACATTTCAATATCCATGGCACCAAGTCAAGACATTGAAATAAAACATGAAAAACATCAAAAGATGCTAAATGTGTCTGAGCTTGTATCACTAAAGAAGATTAGCAGTTTTATTAATATTAAATAGCTACTTGGTTGGCTTAAATAACATTTTAGTCAGTTTATAAGCAACAAAAACTTTAGAATTTCCTATCATTAGAAATAAATATATCAAAACAGTGAGACTGGATCAGTTTTGCAAACAATGTTTGTGTTTCTGTTAACAGAGGTGTGTGATACTCAGAATATCTATCTATTCTGACCAAACTATCTTTTTTTTTAAACAAGCCACCATACATTTTTCTTTCAAACTTTTCTGGTAGTTACAGTTTTTCTTGATTGATAACATACGATTCATTAAAAAATATTTTCTATAAACACAATTTCAAAACTGTATACCAACTTGCATAAAGCTCAAACTTCCAGGTCAAAATAAAACATTTTAGTCAAAAATCAAACTTTCTTGTCTAAATCAGATGACGCAAAACCTCATATTGAGATATATCTCAATATGAATTTATTTATCAGTGACCAAACAGTGTGTTTGTAATGAACTGATTCACTATATAAAGAGATATATCACAATATAAACATTTATTTATTTATCAGTGATCAAACAGTGTGTTTATGACAAACTGCTTCACGAGAGATATCATAATTTAAACATTTATTTATTTATCAGTGATCAAACAATGTGTTTATGATGCACTGCTACACTATACAGGGAGCTAAATCAGATGCATATTTACTGTTACTCATGTGTGGATGTGCTTTACTATAAAAAAAAACTATGTTCGTTACTGGTATTAGATAGATTATAGCATTAAATTGAAAAAGAATTGTATGGATGTAAACACTTTAAAATATTAAAAACAAACCTTTCTTCAGCAGAAACAAAGATGCAGGGGCTTGGCGCAGACTTATGATGTCACAACACCCCATCAAAATAAAGGTCCTGTTCACACAAAACAGAAATTCACATACAGAAAACACATTAAAACAATAAAATAAAAGGTTGACTCAAAGGATAAACCACAAATTCAGAAAGTTATCGATATCAGAATTTTTTCACAAAAGCTTCTGGCTTATATCTAAATGTTATCAGAATTAATCAGAATGAGCTTTATTGGCCAGGTATGTTTACACATATGAGGAATTTGTTATAGTAATATATTATAAGCTCCATAGTGTAACAGAATGCGACAGGACAGGACACAGACAACAAAATAACAATATACAAATAGGCAATGTACAAAATGGCAAAAAACACAATATACAATACAGATAATTAACTGTGAGGTCTGACCAGGGCCGGCGCTAGCTATAGGCAGAGCAGGCGATTGCCTAGGGCCTCGGGTTTAAGGAGGGGCCTCCAAAACCGTAACATCCCCTATATGCCAGTCCATGGACAGCAAAGTACTCGCCTAATTGTTCATTGGATATTGTTGAATTGTCACTCACCTGCTGCAATTAAACCAGTTAATGTTGGTGTTTTAAAGCGGGTCCCGCCTTCTGAATGTTTGCGTAACGAACGTATCCTTCAGGTGCTAAAGGAAAAGGCTAAATAGGCATGCAAAGAAGCACAGCTCCTAATGCAGTGTGTAAATTGTTGTCGTCGTTTATTTTGGAGTGAACGCAATGTATTCTAAATATAAACTTGTTCTGATGATCAGCTTAGTTTCTGGACAGATCATTCACCAACTTATTACGAGTTTAAAAGAGCGCGAGCGCCGCTGCGCTGACGCGACCAGACAAGACGCTTTGAACTTGTGCATACAGTAAATGACATTGCGTCGGGAGCTTATTAGCAAAATAGCTACACAAGAAAAACAAAGAACTTTGTATTCAAATTCAAAAAGCAAACACTCTAGACCATTTTTTAATGCTTCAAAAAAGTAGGCTAACTCAGATGTGTGTAACTTCTAAATTGTGCTGATTGAAGGTAGCAATAAAATACAATAGGCTAAAATCATATTTAAATCATATACAGGCTATTTATTAATTATTTGAATCGTGCCTTAGGTGCTTTTATAAGCGCTATCCTCACATATGAACCGAACAGAGCACTTATCAGCACATGACTGAAGCGCAGTTCTTGTAATTGTGCACGAGCGGCACGCGAATCACCCGATACTCTGTGCGCATTCACCAGCGCGCTCGAGAAGTGTGAGAAGATTTGTGCGAGCCATTCCTATCGCAAAGCTGATGGTAAAATATGCAATCTATTTGAATTCTATTGAGAAACTGCCAAAATGCTATGGAGAAAGTCGAACATAGTTTTCTGTTTCATAGTTATAAAAAAGTTTTCTATAATTTATCACGTTTTACTGTAGGCTTAGAACATTATAACATTAGAAAAGAACGTTAGAAAAAAAGGCACAAACAAAAAAGACTGATGAAAAGAGGTGAAAACATAATCTTGCACCAGCGCTAACATAATATTAAAATATTTTTAAACTACTCATGACCACCTTTACTATAATTTATCAAATTTTTACTGTAGACTTATTTATTGTGGTAAATTTGTCTAACTTGTTGAATTTAGATAATCTGTTAAGGGCGTAGCCATCATTTTAAAAGTGTGTGTGTGTGTGTGTGGGGGGGGGGGTGTCTAGTGTTATACCTGTTTTTTTCAGTTAAAACTTGTCTTATTGACAGGTTTTATTTTTAATCATACCTTTTTGCTTAATATGCTTTATGATTATATTATTATATATTATTATAAAACAGAAGGAACGAAAGAGAGAAAAAGAAAAAAAAAGAAAGAAATACAACAGCTTGTCACTGGGACAGTACCCTTAAAAGGACATCTTTGTACCTTATTTACCGAAAAAAAGTTTCATAGTTGTACATTAAGGTACATATTGGTACTCTAAGGTACTAATGTGCACCTTTTTGAGTATAAGTTACAAAGATGTCCTTATAAGGGTACTATTGTTTACATATTTCAAATTGTATTTTGTGTATGTTGTATGTACAGTACATGGCACACAGTAATGGATACTTGCACATTCACATACTACTTTATTCTGTTCTGTTCTATTATACAGTCCATGTTTCAGGAATTAAATAAAAAAGTAATTCAAAACAAACTATTGCAAAGAAACTATGTATTGAGCTCAACTGACAAACATGTCAAGGTATGTAGACCCTAAATCAATTAAACAACGAGATGAAATAAACATTTAGTGACATTTTCTGTAAGCTTTCTGACTGGTTTGTTTA
This sequence comes from Ptychobarbus kaznakovi, assembly GCA_027422405.1. Taxonomy (NCBI): domain Eukaryota; kingdom Metazoa; phylum Chordata; class Actinopteri; order Cypriniformes; family Cyprinidae; genus Ptychobarbus; species Ptychobarbus kaznakovi. The sequence goes on along the minus strand of CM049795.1, from coordinate 26,999,883 downwards.
AAAGTATTCACTTTTTGACACAGTATTAAAGCTAACATATCTAAATATATAAAGCTACTTAAAACTGAAGTATAAAAAAGTACAAATTAGTCTGATTAATCTATGTTAAAAGGTATGAGAAATATCTTATCATAGACCATGCTGTAAATAATCTGTCCTTACCTCTGAATTCACTTCTACGTCTGTCTATTGCAAATAAAGTAGTGTTTGAAACATGTACATACAGGGAATAGTGACATACAGAAGAAAATAACAAATTAAATCCACTGCTGGACAATAACCAATCATTTGTATCCTAAATTATTTTTTAACACTGTAGTATGGGGAACACATATTCACTATTAACTATGACTTTTGCCTCAATGGCCTCTTCATTTACTGATTATTAATAGCTTGTAAGTTAGTCGTTGTAGTTGTTAAGTTTAGGTATTGGGTATTATTATGGGATTCAAAATATGATCATGATGAATACCATGCCAAGTTGTTTTTCTTTTACCAGAACGAAGCGCTCAATCCTCTGTGTGAAGATGCGCATTGTGCACGAGCGCCAAGAGAGAACTGATAACAATTACTTGTTTACATAGGATATATAAAGTATTTTATATTATTTAGACACTTAGCCTATAGTTTGACAATGTTCCCCTTCATGGGAACTCGAATGCGTCCCTAGGGGTCGCTACGGGGAACGCCTCAGGTGACTCGGTTGAAGATACATATGTAAAAACACCACCTGTTGGCCGGCGACAGCCCATGACGTCACTACCGGCGTGCCACAATATAAGTGCCGACGAGGGAGAATACATCATCAGCTTTTTCGTCTTCACTGACTGGTTTGTTTGAAGCATGCAATCTGGTAAGAGTAAGTTTTCTCTCTATCAAATGGCGAGCACTAGCAAGGCGTTTAAGATTGTGTGTGGAAAAATCGGGACCCACCGCGATGACACTCACAATCTTTGCGTCTTTTGTTTGGGCAAGGAGCACGCACGCGATGTCCTTGAGGGGAAATCTGCGTGCACTGTGAGCTTTTTCTATGTAAAAGCTCCGCTCTCGTCCTGTCCCTCTTTCCGAGGAAAGAGGGGCAGCCGTCTGCTTCCCGCGATTCGGGACCCACCGCTGCCGAGGCACGGAGGTAATGAAATTAGCAGTTGGATGTGGCCGATGAATGAGAAAGAAAAGAGGGACCGCCCTTTTTCGCGCTGCGCGTCGGCCGAGAACGAGAGTGAGCTGCTGGATTGTGACGATGCGATCTTTCTGACATAATCAGATTCAGCGGCTAGTGCTCTTCTCTGCATATGAACGAGTTTTTGGGGGTTGTGAATCACCCCCAGCTCGAGTGAGCCTTCCTTTCTTCATAAAATCTCGATGTGGAGATTTAGAAGGAGTGAAAAAAAAAAAAGCTATTTTTCTCGTATTCATAGGTTTCAGCATACTAGTTATGCTGACACTGTGTGGAAATGGCTATGAGGGGATGTCCCTGTGCAAGAGATGATAAACAGCTTATCTCTCTGTGGCAGACATCTTCTCTCAAGGCTCCCCCCTGGCCACCTAAGCCCCTGAATCTCGCTTAAATGGCAGGGTATATGCAGCAGCAGGTCAGACCGTCGCTTCGTTGCACACTAAGGCGTACCAGACTGATCTGCTGAAAGCCTGGATAAGGTTCTATATAATCCAGGTCTAAGCCCGAACAACCAGGGGTCCTAGCCCATCTCGGTCTGAGGGTCAGAGATGGGCTCAGAAGGCTAGTCTCGCGACTCATGCCCCTCACCCTCCTGCGGCTAGGGTGAGAGAAAGGCGTGGGTCAGAGAGAGGCAAGCCCTCTCATTCCTCTAATTCCCTGTAACCACCGTTAACTTCACCTGACCGAGGTTAGGTGGAAATTTCCGGCTAAGCAAAGGCAAAAAAAGAGGTGAGTTCCCTCTCATTCTGAGGAATGAGTTTTTCCGGGGTCACTATGCCCTGCTGAGCGGCGGAGTTCCTCTCATTCTGAGGAATGAGTTCCCCGCTCTCCAGAGCTCATGGTTGGGCTTGCCGCTCCCTTCTGAGCGGCGGGAGTGCCTCTCATTCTGAGGAATGAGTTCTCCACTCTCCAGAGCTCGTTATAGGTCTCACTCTGAGGAGTGAGTTCTCCGCTCTAGAGCTTATCATTGGTAGCTGAGTTCCTCTCATTCCGAGGAATGAGTTCTCCGCTCTCCAGAGCTCGCCGTCGGTAGAGCTAGCACTGCTCCCCTCAACCAGAGGGTCACCTATGAGCATGCCGCTCCCTTCTGAGCGTCCGAGTTTCTCCGCCCCCCAGAGCTCTGTGATAGTGCCGCTTCTGAGCGGCGGAGTTCCCTCTCATTCTGAGGAATGAGTTCTCCGCTCCTCAGAGCTCTGTGATAGGTCGCTCTCCGTGCTGGTCGAGCTAGCATTGCTCCCCTCACTATAGAGGGTTATCTATGAGCATGCCGCTCCCTGCTGAGCGTCTGAGTTCCTTCTCATTCTGAGGAATGAGTTCTCCGCTCTCCAGAGCTCGTTATAGGTAGAGCTAGCATTGCTCCCCTCATTAGAGGGTCATCTTGAGCATGCCGCTCCCTGCGGAGCGTCTGAGTTTCCCTCTCATTCTGAGGAATGAGTTCTCCGCTCCTCCGAGCTCTGTGATCTGTCTTGCTGGTCGAGCTAGCATTGCTCCCCTCCTATAGAGGGTTATCTATGAGCATGCCGCTCCCTGCTGAGCGGGGGGGGAGTTCCCTCTCATTCTGAGGAATGAGTTCCCCGCTCTCCAGAGCTCATGGTTGGGCTTGCCGCTCCCTTCTGAGCGGCGGAGAGTGCTCTCATTCTGAGGAATGAGTTCTCACTCTCCAGAGCTCGTTATTGGTCTCACTCTGAGGAGTGAGTTCTCCGCTCTAGAGCTCCTCATTGGTAGCTGAGTTCCTCTCATTCCGAGGAATGAGTTCTCCGCTCTCCAGAGCTCGCCGTCGGTAGAGCTAGCATGCTCCCCTCAACCAGAGGGTCACTATGAGCATGCCGCTCCCTTCTGAGCGTCCGTCTAATAAGTGCACACGCGAGACTTTGGGCACTTTCTAAAATCCACTCAGTGGTAAGTCCGCACATCAAGATTCTGCGTTCTTTCTAAAATCCCGAAAGGGTAGGGTTACGCGCACAGCTTCGTGCCCTTTTTTGAGTTGGTTAAAGCCCCGGCTTGTGCCTTGGGCCCTGCTCCCTGTCCTGACCCCCAGAGCTCTGTGATAGGTCGTGCCCTGTTGGTCGAGCCAGCATTGCTCCCTCAACCAGAGGGTCATCTATGAGCTTGCCGCTCCCTTCTGAGCGTCTGAGTTCCCTCTCACTCTGAGGAAAGAGTAGTTCTCCGCTCAGGGCATAGAACGTTCTTCTAATAAGTGCACACGCGAGACTTTGGGCACTTTCTAAAATCACTCAGTGGTAAGTCCGCACATCAAGATTCTGCGTTCTTTCTAAAATCCCGAAAAAGGGTAGGGTTACGCGCACAGCTTCGTGCCCTTTTTTGAGTTGGTTAAAGCCCCGGCTTGTGCCTTGGGCCCGCTCCCTGTCCCATATATGTTGGGTCCAAAAAATAAAATAAAAAAAAAAAAAAAAAGAAAGGGGTGTACGCTACCAAGAGGTCTGTTGAGACAGTTCCCTCGGTAAGCTTGAGAGCAAGTGGTAACCCCTGAGTGATCGGCCAGGACCTAGTGAGCCAGGTGCCTGGCCATATCCCCTTAAAGGAATCTTTTTCTGATTCCAAGACTTTGAGCTCTACCCTAGGCCCGGTAATCCCGGCACCTAGAACAGGTAAGTACTAGGGTATGCAGCTCGGGCCTTTGGCCTAAGGGATAATATCACTGACAGCCATCAGCCGTCCAGGGGCAACTCCTTAGCAGGGTAGAGCTGGCTTAGTGCTCGCCTTTTGAGAAATTGGCTTGCATTCCCCTCAGCATGGTGAAGTGGGTATAACGTTCCCCGTAGCAACCCTAGGGGACGCAGTTCGAGTTCCCATGAAGGGGAACGTCTCAGGTTACGTATGTAACCATGGTTCCCCGAGTGGGGAACGAGACACTGCGTCCCCTAGGCTTCGAGCCATGCTTCGGACCAAGCTTCAGACGAGAAGCTGATGATGTATTCTCCCGGCGGCATTATATTGTGGCACGGCTGTAGGTGGTAGTGACGTCATGGGCTGTCGCCGGCCAACAGGTGGTGTTTTTACATATGTATCTTCAGACCGAGTCACGCTGAGGGCGTTCCCCGTAGCGACCCCTAGGGGACGCAGTGTCTGTTCCCACTCGGGGAACCATGGTTACATACGTAACTGAGACGTTCTCATTCATACACACCATGTGACGTCAATCTAACTTAAATACATTGAGATTTCTTATATTGATAATTATCGTTACTAATGTTAATTTTATTCCCTATATTTGACTAATTATGTGTTTTTTTGTCATAACTTTTGCATAGTTTATAGTTATATGGTAACGAAAGTGTCAACATTCAACCCGTTCTTTTTCATCAGTATTATTTGTGATTTAAATTTGTGACAGGAATTCCTCTTTTTGCTTTCATCTTTCACGATCTTGAAGTGAATAAGAGATCACTTTTGCTTTACAAGAAAATAAAAATTGTCTGTTTTGCTTATATCTAAACACCTTTCACCTTTTAAGACTAAAACAATAGATGGAATCATTGTTATTCTTAATTAAAAATCACAACAACAATAAAACAGTACTTTACAATGACAAACTAGCATAACATGTATTAACAAAAAACGAATAAGAGGAGGTATGGCATAGGACACGCACATGCTGTTTATACAGACTAATAATAACAGAATGTTTAGCAAACACTGAGGGAATCAAATAATAAAATATAAAAAAATAAGGAAAGCCTCCATACCTAAAATGAGGTAAAGATAACAAGCTTTTCAAAAGAAAACAAAAAGTCAAACTAAACTGTCTGTCGCTGACAGGACTTGCTGTTTCTCTACAAGAAAACCACATGTTCCCCTTCTCTGGTTTAAGAAGCACAGAGCATAGGGTGATTTGCGTGCCGCTCGTGCACAATTAAAATAACTGCGCTTCAGTCATGTTGTCCTGATAAGTGCTCTGTTCGGTTTATACGTGAGGTTAGTACTTAGAAAAGCCCGAAGGCGCGCTTCAAATAATTAATAAATAGCCTGATTCTAGGTTTCCATTAACCGTCTGTGGTATAAATATTGGGGGGGTTGTACTTGCTAGTTTTGGTTATTGGTACTCTCCCCATCCCCCCCAAACTACACCCTGACTGTATGAAAAAAGGCCTAAATCATCATAGATGGATTAGATACACTAGGTGTAGACTCTACCAGTCAAAAGTTTTTGAACACTAAGATTTTTTATGTTTTTTAAAGAATTCTCTTCTGCTTACCAAGCCTGCATTTATTTGATCCAAGTACAGCAAGAGCAGTACAATTTTGAAATATTTTTACTAATTAAAATAACTGTTTTCTGTTGAATGTTTAAATGATTTCTGAAGGATCATGTAACACTGAAGACTGGAGTAATGATGTAGAAAATTAAGCTGCGCATCACAGGAATAAATTACATTTTAAAATATATTCAAATAAAAAGCAGTTATTTTAAATAGTAAATTTCTTAAATAATAGGAATTCTTTAAAAAAAAACATAAAAAATCTTACTGTTCAAACAATTTTGACTGGTAGTGTAAATGCTAGCTTATACCTATTTGGAATCAGAACACAGATCATTTACATTTATGCATTTAGCAGACACTTTTATCCAAAGTGACTTACAGTGCATTCAAGTTATACATTTTTATTGTCAGTAAGTGTTTTCCCTGGGAATTGAACCCACAACCTTTGCGCTGCTGACGCAATCCTCTACCACTGAGTCACAGGAACACAGATCAATCGCTGTCTGGCCCTTTTGGCGTCCCATACCCCACATCTGTCGGGAGCAGACCAGAAATAATTCTTCATGTAATTTTTAATGTCATCCTCTGACGATGATGGTTTTGACTGCTGTACAGCACCCGGATAAAGATAGAGACACTTGTATCACTCATTTTAAGTCATTAAAATAGCAAGTCATCATAATCATAATAATACGTTATTTTTAACTAGCCATCACTCCACACATAGCATTCCACAGTTACTAAAACACTTTAAATAAGCATGGATAACCAACTAGTCGCTCAATGATGCAAAATTGAACTAACAAGTGTTACACAGACCCGACTTGACTAAAATTGCCGTTACATAGAATAGAATTCACATATTTTACAAGGTGTGTGTTCAATATTGTCTGATAATTCCATATGTTCAATATTGTCTGGTAGGTGTAGAAGTTGCTTAAGTACACTCAATAGCCATGATTACATGAGTGTATTATGGAGAATATCCGAACTCTGACAACAGAAAAAAAGACAACCAAGGGAAATTAGTAACCAATATTTGTTTGAACAATATAAAAGTGACCAGAACAGCTGAGCTTTTAAGAAGAGAATTTCAATTCTGACTTGAGAAATGCACCAAAGCAACAGAGAAAACCTGTATTATGGAGTTTCACTTACCTTTTCATCACATTTTTCACACAGTCCTCAAGGTTTGCACCCCCAATCTTGACTAACCGAGACATCTGAAATCATTAAAAATAAATAAATAAATCCAACTATAAGGAACACAGAAAGAACAGTATTACTATTGGCCTGACATGGTTATACTGACCATCAGATTCTTCTTTCCTTCATCAGTCAGTTGCCCTTCCAGATTCTTGAGCTCATGCCTGCTGTTTATCTTCTCTAGGTGGAACTGAGAGACAGTTTTGACCCACTTGGGACAGCTTAGCTCTTATATCAGACAGTAGATAGAGAACCCGTCTTTGGAACTCTGAAAGTAAAAAAATGTTTAATAATATATATAATATATATATATATATATATATATATATATATATATATATATATATATATATATATACACACACACACACACACACACATTTATCCCATTTGCAAAAACACAACTGTCAGTAAGAAAATAAGGAGGTATACTTACTTCCATTATCTAAAGGGAATAGATCACTGCCCTCTTGGTGCTGGTTCCCTCTACATGGACTGTGGGACCAATGATGAGAAGAGCGGGAGACCGCTGGTGTGGACCACTGCCGTGGAGTACAGGACCTCTGCCGTGGAGTACGGGACTGCTGCCGTGGAGTACGGGAGCGCTGCCCCTCTCGTGTTACGCTGAATGTGTTTGCTTTTTCCTTGTGATGCATCGGCCGCCGTTTTTCAAACTGGCATAGCATTTACTCATGCATTAACTAGGCTATTTTAAAAATGAAAAGGTCTTATCCATCTGGCTGCCAAAAGCAGAAAAAAAGCAAGAAGAGGAGGAAAAGAGGAAACATGAAAGTGGTAAGTTAAGTGATGGAGATAAGATTGACTTAATGATAATTATATGACAAACAAATGTTTTTTTTGTTAATTCCAGCTTATTTTCGTTTAATTATTTGCTAGATTAATTACTAGTCCAATCACTAAAAGGAATACTGGGAAACAGGTCAGCTAGGGTTGAAAATCAGTAAGGTAATCTTGAACTGGGCTAGGTTTTGCTTTTCCACAATAGAGTGCCACAATGAAGGGTGCAAAAGCATGGAAACTGCACAGGATTGGCCACATCTGCAAGCTTGATGATTTAAACAGTGGAATACCATCAATGTTGAAGCACATATCCATGCAGTCTTCTAGGAATGCAGGATTCTCGGCTAAAACTTTAAAAATGCATATTGTCCACCACACAGTTCAACCATTTCCACTCTTTTGGGGGTCTTCAGCAGCGTTCTGGCATCCTTGGGTAGGCGATGTCCTTGGCGCCTTAGAATATCTATCAGTTAATTTAGTGTAGACCATGTGCATTTGTTGGTAGCTGCCCAAGCTGCAACTTCCTCTCTCAGATCAGGAGGAGTTTCCTCTGCAGAATCATCCGACAGATTGCCAGCAACCTCAGAGTCAGTGTCAGAAGACAGCACTAATGCATCAGAGTCATAATACGAGATGTTACCATCTGCTAAAGGTGACAAAGAGGCAGTTTCATCCTCACTAAACTGTTCCCTCAGCAACCCATCTGCATCACTGCTATCTGAATCATCAGCTGCAAGAGACAGCACTTCAGCATTACTTTCCTCCAGTTTTTGTAGTATGCCATCATTTAAGTCACAAGTAATAAAGAAGGAATACACATGCATCTCTAAGACATTTACATATATTTACAATAATGTAAAGGGAGCATGACAAACATGGGCCTTTTTTACTTATTAAACATTTAAAAAAAATTATCATGTATTTTCAGCAGTCAGGGGCCATTTCCTACCAACTAACACCATCATCAATTAACAGACAAACAAACAATAAATAAATAAAATCTATACTGAACCATTTGCTTCAACCTCAGTCAAAACCAAATACTTTCCTGATAGTATTTATTTTATATTTTAATTCCTTAGTTTTATTAATCTACAAATGTTTAATTTTCTGAAAATATTTTTTGTAACAAACTGATTATTTTCAATAAATGTTTTATTAATTTAATTTATACATTTCATTTTATTATACATTGTTTATTTACTAAATTAAAAACTTGTAACTGTCTGTCAGGTGCTATAACTGCGCATACAAGATCAGCTGCATGGCGACTGCTAATCCCAATGGTGTACTTTTGCATCCATAGTTTTCATTTTTTTAACCATGACGAAAAAAAGATTGTTTGTTGTATTGTTAAATGCTATTGCTAAAATATTACAAAGCTAAATCAGTTTTCAGTATCACAAATATAAATTACATTATAGCAATAAAACCTTTACATTAAGATATCTTTAACAGAAAATATCAGGACACTTATTTATTTATTTAGTCATTTAGCAGATGCTTTTATCCAAAGCAACTTACAAATGAGGACATTATAGAAGCAATCAAAACCAACAAAAGAGCAACAAAATGCAAGTGCTATTACAAGTCCTGGTTAGCCTAACGCAGTACACGTAGGAAGCTTTATTTATTTTACATTTTTTTAAGAAAACGAGTATATAGAAAAATTACACTTAGTGTTAGTTTTACAAGAAAAGCTAGCAGTTAGATAATACATATGCAATTGATAGAGCTTGAAAGCGTAAGTTTTCAGATTAACAATGTTCTAGAGTAAATTTGACAATTTTACAGTTTTTGAAACATTTTCTTAGACACATGAAATTATGGAAGAAAAATGCAGAGATCAAACATTCACTCTTATGGTATGTCTGCTGAAAACGACTACATTAATGTGTTTATGTATATTGTAGCAAATAACTTAAATGGCAACGAAATATGAGAAATTCAAAAAGGCCAGTAGCATCCCTGAAAACTAGTGTCTGGCGTTTAACAATTTTCTAACATAAACAGTTGATACTGCTGAATTGTCTCATGTTTAGCAGCTTACCTCAGCTTGCATTAATGCCACGCAGCTCAGCGTCTGTAAATCCCGCCTTCGATTTGATTGGCTATTTCAAACATTTTGACATTGACGAGTGCTTTTGAGCCGCTGGAACAGAAAAGGTCTCTGGCTTTGGCTGCACAGAGCCAGAGCATGCAAAATGAATTATAATTTGTGACTCTAGTGGGCTGCGCGGTCCATTCATCTGGGCCGATGGAGTGATATAGACTACACTAACTATAACTCATTCTACACTAACTATAACACAATAGGTGTGTTAAACAGCAGACAATTATTTATTTCATAATTCCAGAAAATTGCTGAAAAACACAAACTGAATTTGAGAAAATAAATAAAATGCATCTTTCATAGGGCCTAAAAATGTCAGTTTTGGTAAACTTTTAATTACTTTTTTAATTACTGTTAAATTGTTTTATGATTACAATTAATTAGACATACTTTTTGATTAATATTTTAATTTGATTAATATCTTATAATTAAATTTGATTAATATCTTAATTTCACTGTTGGAGTCAAGACATTTTTAATGAAAAAAATGAATTTTGAAAAAGAAATAATAAAAAAAATGATACAATTTATTTCATAGGGCCATACATTGCATCTTGATCTGTTCAAAAGGAAATCAGAATAATTAAAAAATCCGAAGGGAAGCCTGTTTTTTGTTTATCAGACATGACATGCCAATGATTTTTCACTGTGAGAAATTAGGCCTAATGTAAATTTTACAATAATTAACTGGCAATTGTAGCTGTAATACCAGAACATTTATTGTAATTGATTATACAGTATTATGATAACACTATAAATAAATACAATAATTCAAATCTTGAAAAAAATATATGAAAAAGTATTTTTGGTAAATTTAATAATCACTCCACTGTTTACCTTCTTTTTTTTCTCTAACTATTTACAAGTCCACATCAGCTGTGTTTCATGCACAAATCCAACACATCACAGTTAATAATATGAAATGGATGCGTTTCAAAACCTCAGTTAATAAAAAAAGCTATTTAAACTTAATCAAGCTAACATAACTTTACATAAATCCTGATTAAAATTATTAATCATCAATGTGACATCAAATCTGCGGTTTATTAATGAATATAGTGCCTATTTGAAAATGTGCTTCGCTGAACATTTCACAAGCGTGAGCTCCACGCGATCACCAGGCGCTCAATGCTCATGTATCCGCCGAGAGCAGCCTTACTTAGTCCTTCTGACATCTGCCGCTGGCTCTGATCTCTCTGTAGGGGTTGAACATGAGGTAAAATTAGTTTTGGGTAGATCTAACCGGCAATCTTTGGCTCATGAATCTATTATTTATTCCAGGTCTAAAAGTTATGTTTAATAAGCTATTTATTTATTAATTGTAATACAGCGCTGACTTTTTTTTTTTACATACATTTGATTTAATTGTTTGCCTTTGTCTTTATTTCCTATTACATAAGTCTTCAAGATCACTAGAAAGTTACAGGCAGATGTGTTTGATTAGGGTTGGAGCTAAACTCTGCAGGACACCAGCCCTCCAGGACCGAATTTGCCTATCCCTGCTCTATGGAATTACAGATGCATTGAAAAACATATAAGGAATGTATGGTCTATCTTTGATCTTATTGATTTTAGTGGTAATGCACGTTTATATGAGTAATTTAGATTTTAATTCACTTTTTGAGCAGTTGAAAAGAAAATGGTTATCTGATTAAATTCTTACATGTTGATTTTCTTTGAATAAACATTAAACTGTTACTACTCATCTACCCTTATTAAGAGTGAATAGTGTTCAGTGTCTAAACTCAAGATACAGTAACACGTTTACTAAACACTGTAACTCTAGAGGGAGATCCATCACACGGATACAGAAATATATACACAATAGGGTTGTCCTTACTCGCTTCTCATCCTCTCGGATAGCTTTCTGCTTCTGCCTTCTCCATGCGCACTGCCTGGGCTGAGTAGAGTTGGAGATCGCATGAGGATGGAGAAACTGGTGCTGGCAGTGGAGATGTAAAGTGCTGCAGAGGTGGCGCCAGCCGTGGAGATGGTATGGGATTTTTTGATGGGTTGACATTTTGTGCCAATAGGGTCCCTTAATGACTGGACTCAATGTGTTGGAGGAGTCCAACAGCACCCTGGCCCCACAGCTGTCACACCTCTCTTCAGCGTGATGATTAGAGAGTTGCTTGGAGAACTTCTCTTCGTCCACAACCACACTACACAGAGATAATTTTACACCCTGTTCTCCCTGTGATGTCCCTGCTTTCTCTGAGCTGCTATCTGCCTCTACCTTAGGCCTTACTTCAATCAAGGCCTTATCTGTTGACTGGGAGAAAATGAAGATTAAGAACAAAAGAAGGTCATACTATTCATGATAAATAATTTCACCAATTATTCTGCAGATCTGTGCACTCTGAGAATAGATCATTGGATGGTCCATAAAATAGTATTACATGATACAGGGACTTTTTCGTGCTTTTTAAATATAAATATCATATACCTACCTTATGGAACCCACAAGTGCACACTATGTGGCTGCCAATCAGGTCCACCTTATTCCTCCTTTGCAAGGGACAGACATCAATCTGCTCCAGGACCTCTTTCCATTTTGTGCTTCCAGGCCTTTTGCCTGTACTGAACTGGAAGGTGCCCTGGGCATACCTATGGCAAATGTAATAGGCAGAGGATTTGCCTGTTTTGGTCATGTCTGAAAAATATTGTGGAACAAATCAATGTAGTTGTGCATTTCTTGGCAGTAGCTATCGGCTGTGTTAATATAAGCAACAGTAGAATGGAGTATTTTTTGGGATTGAATGTCTGTTTTGACAACATGCAGTTTAAACTCACAAACAAAATAGCTAGCTAACAACATATGTACGTACAAAATAGCTAGCTAGCAATGTTGGCTAGTCCATTTTTAGATTAGCTAATGTTAACCAATCCTTTCACAACATCGGCTATAGCATGTCATTTAATTCATTCATTATTCATAAAACGAATCATACAAAATCACATGGGTACAGCGCCATCTCAGTGCTTACATGCCTCACAAATGACAGCAAAACATTTGTACTCCGTGAACACAGGCCTGATCCTGCGCCTCTTCGATTCAGCCACCACCTGGCCTCAGGAGGACATCAGACAGGAGGCTCCTGTTTTTTTGTTTTAACATCTTCCCATTGCATCTGTAATTTGGTTTTGAAGATTACCAACAGTATTGATTTATATAAAAAAGACGAAATATGGAGATACAAAGTTTTTGCCCGACAGTGATATACTTGTAATAATGTTCAAAATCTCAAATCTCTTTATTGTCACACATCATGTACACAAGTGTACTGCTGGTGAAATTCTTAAGTACAAGACTCTGCGCCATGGCAGTACAAGTAACAAGGTATGACAAATGTACAATATACATAAACAACAATATACACAATATACACATTTGCACAATATACAATAGACAATTGTACACAATATACAGTGCACACATTTCCATAATATACACAAAGTAATTTGCATTCTCAAGAGACTTATTGGTGCATGTATGTATGGCTTTTTATATGACTAACAGTGGTGCATACTGTTAGGTCTTTACTGTGTTGTTAGTGCAGAAGAGAAGATGGAGCTGCATGTGTTCTAAGCTATGCAGTGCAAGACATGCTACAGTGCTGTCAGAGTCAGGCAGGGTGTGAAGGGTGGGTGGGTGAGTATGGTTTGCTATCTCAGATGTTACAGATTCTACAGGGCCTGAAATTTGGTGTGCGGTTTCGGGTATTGGGTACAATGTTAATAACTCCTGCAAATACCACGTTCATAATGCGGTAAATTCCCACTCCCATTTACTGAAGTACATAGAGAGACGCGCGATCTGCATTGCCGCGTCTCTCCCGCGCATGCGTTCTGCAGCAGTCACTTGGAGAAGTCGGCTGCTTATTGATTGATTGATGCCCGCTGTGAAAAATATGTTGAGAACACTTTTAGCAATATTTTTGGAAGGGGGGCACTGAGCTATTCTTGGGGGGCATTTGGTTAAGACGAGTCTACAGCAAAGATGTATGAGCTAACACTTGCAAAAGAAAATGGTCTGCCATATCCTAATGTCATCTCTACACTGCATCAAAGCGCATTTTCTGTATCTATTTATATGTATCAAAATAATATATTTTCTATAAATAACAACTTATAATCTTTTTTGTATAAATGGCCTCTGAAGTAGCCTAGTGGGAGTTCTTCATACTTTGTTTGCGGCACAAGTGTTTCCCACAAGATTTTGTTAGACTGTGGTGTGTGGACTTCAATCCCTCTAGGGGGGTCCAGGGCATGCCCCAAAAGTTTTTTTTTTTTTTTTTTTTTTTTATATTTAAAGCATCAATCTGGTGCACTTTGAGAGTTAAAAATGAAGACCTCCAACACAGGTTCAGTGTGCAAACTAAAGGTCCGGGAGGAGCCTAATCATTCAGTCCTCTCAATCATTATTACAAGCCTATATAAGCAGCTCTCATTGGACCTTCTCAGCATCAATTCTTCCGGCATCCCTCCACCTCCCCATCTCCACCTCTATTTATTTTATTCTTCCTCTAGCCAGTACCGCAATGGGGGTATTTGAATTCAGAGCTCAAGCCAAGCCTCGGGATCGAGCCTCCATTGAGGACTGCAAGCCAAGTTTGTTTACCATTAACTAAAATATTGGACTCAAAAATGTTGCAGCACTCCAAAATACTGCAGACCTGTCTAAAGCGAGTCAATCTCAGGAGTGCGATACAGCCACCAAGACTGTCAGCCTCCTAACCTGCAAAATGCTGCTGCCGCAGCAGTGACTTTTTCTCCTGCATACCTTTATCCACTAAACTGCAGCAACAGTGAATTTTCTCTTCTCGACTTGAATCAACCTTTCCACTGCCGCAGCAGTGGCTTGTCTACCCTATAGTCTTTAATAACAGCCCGCTGCCGCAGCAGCGAGTTGTCCCTCCACCTGCGCAGCAAACAATAATCTTCCCATGTCACTACCACAGTAGTGTCAAATTCTTATCGCTCCTAAACTAGTGTGTCTTATACAATATACTGAAATGTCTACGTGTGCACAATGTATGTCGCGTGACCTTCTTACCTATCCCTTTCTCCAACCTCGGGTTTAACAAGTGCACAGTAATGAGAGGTGAACAAATGGAGATGTGAACAATAGACAAGTGAAATAAGTACCATGTTAAACACACAGGCTACACAGATTCACTATAACACTACTACAGAATGACACACAGAACAAAGTTTTGAAGTGTCTAGCTTCACGAGTGGAAACTTTTCTCCACTTTTATGCCACAGGGGCACCGATCAGATTGGAGGGCTGGTCAGTGACGTCACGGTATCATGGGAACCAGGTGAGCGGCGTTAGTCAATAAACTATGAAAGTGAAAGTAAAAACAAGAGTGACTCGGAAAATAATTTTTTTAAGGATTTAGATTTTTCCCACCAGTCTCAGAGCAGATTCTATACTAAACTCTATTCTCATCTGCTTCAGAAATTACACCTCCCTTCTGGCAGTAGATGTCACATTAATTTCCATTTGTCACTGCCAGAGCAGTGATTTGTCCCACTGGTCTCAGAACAAATATCATGCTAAACTCCATTTCTCACCTCTACAGCAATAACTTCTCCCACCTCTCTTGTAGAAGATGCCATACTAACTTCCATTCCTCACAGCCAGAGTAGTGATTTTGTGCAGCACTCTCGCAGCACCCTGACTAAACTTCATATATTTCCTTCTATTTTTTAAGAGCAGCAATTTCTCCCAAATAAAATTGCACTTTACATCACTGCTGCAGCAGTGATTTCTCACTCATCTACAACTGGGGCTCTTGTTTGCTAGGCCCATCTGCCTTATATTTCCCCAATGTTGCAGTGAAATTTATTCTGCACATTCCTGTGGGAGAGGGATTAAATCCATTACAATTTTCTCAACTTGAATCACCAAAGCTACTTACACTTGTTTGTCCAGCTTGCTGTCCCTTTTAAACACTTTTTTGGGGGATTTAAACTCTGAGCTCAAGCTGAGCCTTGGGTTCAAGCCTCCATTGAGGACAGCAAGCTAAGTTCGTTTATCATTAACCATCAGGACTCTATGGGCAGGTGAACTCGTGGAACAAGGGAAAAAGCTGGTGAATTTACTTGTACTTCAACCCTTTTTTTAGTTGTGATCTCCAGCTTCTGTGAAAACAGTTTTACAAACTTTACTAATTTAATGAAATACTGTGAACATTTGCCCATTATGCAAAATAAGGGGGAAGTCATGGCCTAATGGTTAGAGATTAGGACTCGTAACTAGGCTTGCTGCGATAGACGGTGTTAGCGGTGATACCGGTTAAGCCGCAACACCGGCTACTTCATTGCTCACCGCGGCACCGTCCCACCATCCCACCGTCATTTATTTAATAGTAATACAAATTAATTTAGTTCAGTTAGAGGACACAACAGTTAAAACTAAACGCGGCTGCTCAATGCAGCGCATGAACGACAGTCGCGTATCACAGATCAGATATCATTTATTACGTGAGAAGAGTGAGTCGAGCTGACTGACAAGAAGAGCGAGGTGAGACAGACAAGACGATGGCAGAAGAGTTTCAAAACGAAATGTAAAAGCGCCTGTATTAAAAATATTTTGCATTTTGAAAAGCCTGTTGACTTCTGCCATTAATCTAAGTAATAATGGAAGTTTATTTTTTTTTAATTTCGTTTTTCAAGCATTTATTAGGTTCCACAGCATTTTCTGATTTTTATTTTATTTAAACTGCATTTCCCCCCCAATATTTTACATCAAGGTGTCTCCAAACTGTTTTATTAATTTTGTTAATAAATGTTCTACGTTTCATAATTATTTGTTCCTCATTCTTTACTGATGTTTAGTTTTTTATACCTATTTAAACTTTGTGTAAATTATTTGTTATTTTATATTAGGCTTGTAGCATGGTGTATTGTATTAGTTTTATTAATAAAAGTTGTATTCTTTTAATAATTCTGTATTTTGTTGTTTCTTGAATTGAACTCAAGCAATTGATGCCGAATTGCTACTAATTTAAAAGAGAAAGTGAAAGTAAAATGCACACAGTGGAAAAAATAAAATGAAACAAAAAATACGCCAAATTGCTGCAAATGTAAAAGTGAAAGTAACACATGCACGGCGCTTACAGGTTATTTAACTTACGGGTTATTTAACCCCCCCCCCCCCATAAAAGTCTATGCTGCTTTATAGCGTAAATTGACCATAAACTACATCCCCCACAATGCATGTCGATTTTGCGACCCGCGAAGTGACGCCATTCCGCCACTAGAATGCAGTGTTTTCACATTAGCGATTAACTAACCAGTATTAAGAAACGTCTACAAATAATAACAACAAAATGTCCAAGAAGAGAAAAATTGATGTAGAAGGAAGGTATTTTAATGAAAGATGGGAAAGTGAATACATGTTTGTGCTTCTAAGAGAAAAACTGACATGTCTTTTGTGCTGTGAGGCAGTTTCGGTGGTGAAGGAGTACAATATACGTCGGCATTTTGACACCAGTCACGGAGCCAAGTATGCCAAAATTAGCCTCCAAGAAAAAAAACTAATTGTACAAGAACTAAAATGCTAACTGCAATCACAGCAGGATATGTTCACAAAAGCAACAGCCCAAAGTAATGCAGCAGTGAAAGCTAGCTTTATTGTGGTTGAAGAAATCGCCCGAGCTTCAAAGTGTTTTTCAGAGGGGGCATTTATGAAGCGGGGCATGCTAAAGGTGTGTCAGCAGGTGTGCCCGACCAGATACAGACTTAAAAAGTTTGTCAAGAAACACCATCACAGACCGAGTTAAGGAACTAGCAGGAAATCTAACAACACAGCTGGCCGACGAGACCCACAGTTATCTGTCTTTTTCATTAGCTTTTGATGAAAGCACAGACAACACGGACACGGCACAGCTAACCATTTTTATAAGAGGCATGAAGCCAGACTTGTCTGTCACTGAGGAGCTCTTGGATATAGCTGCCATGCATGGGACGACAATGGGGAAGGACATTTTCGATGCAGTGGAGAACTCCGCGTAAGTAAAAATAAATCCCCTGGGAAAAGTTAGTAGGGCTAACTACCGATGGTGCACTTTCAATGTGTGGAGGAAAAGTAGGCTTGGTTGGACTAATGAAGGACAAAATGAAAAAAAGTAACTTCTACACACCTCTAATTACATACCATTGCATTATCCATCAATAAGCTCTGTGTGGAAAGGTTCTGGAAATGGATAATATAATGACCACAGTCACGAAAACAGTGAACTTCATTCGGGCGCGTGGCCTAAATCACCGCCAGTTTCAGGTGTTTTTGCAGGAGGTGGGCTCGAAGCATGTAGACATTTTGAGCTTAGGAAGGACATTAGTTTTTTCATGCAAAGTAAAGGAAAACCCTTGCCAGAACTGTCAGATCCAAACGGGCTGTGCGACTTTGCTATGTTGTGTGACAAAACTGAGCATCTCGCCCAACTGAATCAGAGGCTACAGGGACGCAAACAAATCATCACGCAGATGTCCGACCTGATCGTAACTTTCCAGCATAAACTCCACCTTTGGAAGTCCCAACTGGAACAGGACAAGCTTACCCACTTTCCTTTTCGTCAAAGCATCTCAGCCTCAGTTCCCGGTGCTTTTCATGCGCTCGACTGGCTGCCAAAATAAGCCAGTTAATTAATGAGTTTGATCGGCGGTTCTCTGACTTCAGAACACAGCAGTCAGCCTTTGTCATATTTGCCAATCCATTGACTGCCAATGTCGACAGTGCACCCCATCACTTTCAAATGGAGTCAATAGAGCTTCAAAGCGATAGTGGCCTGAGAGCAAAATTCCAGGGTGCTCCAATCAAGGATTTTTACTGTCTACTACCCCTGCTTTGATGCCACAGCTCCGACTTCATGCCATTTGTGTTCTGTCCATGTTTGGGAGCACCTATCTGTGTGAACAGATGTTTTAATTTATGAATCAAAACAAGACCAAGCACAGATCACGCATCATCAATGAAACCTTCATGCTGTTTTACGATTGCAACAACCACAAGACCTAAAGCCAGACATTGACGCACTGACCCTATGGAAAACGGTGTCAGACATCGGCCAGAAAACCAATATGTAAGTATTAAAATAATATATATATTTACAAATGTATTTCAAACTGAGAATAAGATCGAATTAATAAGTGATTGCATTTTGTTTTGTGTATTTTCAGGGCATGATAAATGGATGAGAAATGTTGTCTCAAGGTGAGGAAAGATTTACTTGGTGTGTTCATGGACAAGCAGCATCACCTCATCACCTCATCAACCCAAAACTTCACCAATATGGTTGTGAACTAAGACAACCTGTATTGTTATTTTGAGTTAATTACACAAATCTACTCTTTATATGTAGCAATGTATTCAGTGTTTCAGCTGTGTTCATGCAGCCAAATGCGTATTGTGATCAAACCAATTGTTGAATGTATGCCCCTCTGCAAGTCTGTGTACAGCATTTGTTTTTGTAAAAAGCCATACTGTCACACATGTCCTTAGCTGCTCACAATTTATTTGTGGTTTAGATCTGCCCCTCTCAAATGTGACAGTTTTTAACAAAGTTAATGTACTTGTAACGGGGGCCGACAAGACGAGAGGCATGCAGATCCATATGCAAGCTTTTATTGATAGACATGGTCAAAACACAGGCAGGGTCGAACAAATGGCAAACAGGTACATAGAGGGCAAGGCAGATGAGTACTCAAGTAAACGGGCATGTCTACGATCGGCGAACAATATCCAGATGGCAAGGCAAGAGAGATAATCCAGGTAACATGCAGAAGGTCAGGAACCAGACAATAAGGCAACACGGAGGAACGACTAGACTGAAACTAATATAAGAAACGGAAATAGAAATAGCTCCGTAAAGCAGCCAACACTCAGAGAGTCAAAAAACGCAGAACAATACAGGAGACTGAACACAAAAACAAAACACAGAAAGGCTTGGTAGTAGCTAACATTTGGAGAATTCTAAACGCTAAACAATACTTGGCAGAGGGGGAAGAGGAAGTCCATGGTTTATGTAGCTGTGTGATGGTGTGATCAGCTGTGTGTCGTCAGTGCAATGGATTATGGGAAATGTAGTCTTAGGTGACGTGCAACCACTAGAGTCCATGTGGTGAGCGAGTGACCTCTAGTGGTGATAGTAACCGGGAGTGCATGGACAGGATTCGTGACAGTTTTGACTTGTTTGATTATATTTTTATTTATTTATTTTTATTGATGGAGTAATGTGGATTTCTTATCCTGATAAACTAAAATTATTTATGTTAAAATAACAGAGCAATAACATGTATTTTTACATCTATGCAAATGTATATACTGTTTTTGTTACTTACTTACAATTACATAATAATCAAATACAAATAAAGTTATTTAACAATATGTTGAGTAGTAGTACAATTTTTACAGTCTTGGTTACATCCGGCCCTTTGAGGGCAGCCATAATGCTGAAGTGGCCCTCAGTAAAAATGGGTTTGACACCCCTGATCTAAAGCATTATTATGCTTTAGCTTGGGTTGATAAAAAATTTTTATTTTTGCTTGGATAGAACAACAGCTACGCTAATTATGTCTCTATCTGTTTCTCTGTTTCTGCCACGGGAGTAACATCCAGTGGTAACTAGGAATTACACGAGCTTCAGTCTGGATCCAACCCTTAAATTATCTGAGATGACCAAACACCTGAGAAGAGATGATGCCAACACCTCAGAGGAAGCCAACCATCAGACAGTATACAGAATTTACCAAATTTGGCCATAAGTTAAATATATTAAGTTTCTGCAATATATAAATATATTGTAGAAACATAATTTCCTGTAAAGCTGCTTTGCAACAATTGTATCGTGAAAAGCGCTATACAAATAATCTTGAATTGAATTGAATAGTGGCTGTTGTCATGTTTATTTCTGCTGTGAAAAAGCCTTCACATGTATGCTGTGGCTGAACTCACGTTGTTTGTGATGTTACAACTGCCTCTCCATTCTTATGTTGGCCGGTATACATTCCAAGTATAATACACATTAGTAAAAGGATCTATTTTCTTTTTTATTTGTCTGTATACACTTTGGGCGGCCGCGGTACATTATAAATGTAGGAAACCCACGGCTCTGTATTTTTTGTATTTTTAAAATAGCCTTCTTGTTGTGCCGCTCTGTTCTGTCAATTTCTCCTACCTTGTCAGATTTTCCTACCGTTAGCGCAAAATTATAGCTATATCTATCAATCCATCCTACCTCATCGAAAAATCCTACTGCGGGTTTCTGCTTCGCGCCTGTGACTATGTCAAATAATTCAGTGTAACTTTGCAGAGAGAGATTCTTATTAGGCAATGATATAGGGCTATTTTACAGTGACAAGAAGATCATCAGATTTCATCCCACTATAAAAATAAACAGGTAGGATGATTTTACTGCGCAAAATATCTTATTAAAATAAACAGGATTATTTTACAGCAAACACAAAAACAGATTGTCCTACCACTATATCCACTTAGTGGGCTAAAGTCAGTCACACCTTGACTTTTCTTCCATATAACTGCTCTTGTTACATTCTGATTGTACATATTTTTGGCACTTTTATGTATATATTTAGTATATTTATTGTTTCTGATAACTTATACTGTTTGTGCAGAATTGTATTTTTCAAATGTTCTGTTGAAGGATTTGTGCAATTGAGAAATAAAGCTTGTCTTACACTTAAATTGTTATAGTAAAACATGGCAGTTTAGGGGGAATTGTGTGTTTTTTGTGTGTGCGCTCAGAGGGGGTCTCGCTCGGAGAGTAATTCAATGTAGAACCGCCACTGTCAGATTGTCCTACCACTATAAAATAACAGGTAGAATGATTTTACAGCACAAAATATCAAATCAAATTTTATTGTCACATCACCATCAGTGTTGCCAACTTAGCGACTTTGTCGCTAGATTTAGCGACTTTTCAGACCCCCTTTAGTGACTTTTTTTTTAAAAAGCGCCTAGCGATAAAATCTAGCGACTTTTGAACAAACCTTAGCAACTTTCCAAATGTCGCCAGTATTGTCCAGAGCATGTGAGCGGAGCGGAGCGCGCTCAATACGCTCAGCGCCGCTCGCTCAGCCCAAAATTGCCCTTTGGTAATTGCTATTCCCAGAATCTGTGGGAATAGGCTAAGCAATCGTTTGTCTAAGCTAATGTTTAAAAACCCAAATTCTAAAATCCTGTGAAGATTGACAGACGTTTTATAGAACGCATTTCCCCGCAGTTTTTGTCTATTTTAATTTTAGAAGTGTGTTTCTTTTATTTACGTCACAAAATAATTATTTGTTCGATGCATTTCATCTTGTGTGTGTGTTATGAATATGAAGCGGTGTTTTAATGGAAACGTATACTTTTTCAGTTATTTAACTTTTTACAAAAGTTTTCCAAGTGGCTTCAAAAACAAGACACGTTTTTAAATTAAGAATTTAATTTTATACATTTAAATTAGGGATGTTAATTTCGGTTATTTTTCCTAACCGTTAACCGACAAAGAATATTTTAAATTAGAACTCAATTAAATTAGAAAGAATAAGTGCCTGTGACCAGTTAAAAATACTAACATTGTTTTTGGGGAAATTAATTCACGCACCTGTAGTGCTTCTGCAAGCAGAGAAAACTTAATAAAACTAGGCGCTATATATTATAATGAATAAATAGGCATATACTAAATATAAAAATATATTTTCACTTACATAATAATTTAAGAAAACGAAATAATACTGTGCAACAAGCAGCCTACTCTAAAAAAAATACTGGATAATTTTTTTAACTGGGTTGAGCCTTTTGGGTCATTTTTTGGGGTTATTTGTTCAGTGTTTGGGTAGTTTGTGTACATTTTATTTTATTTATAAAATTGTTCCTGTGGCAGTATATCGTTCAAATTTATGCAGAGCAACATACAGGCGTGGGGTGTGAATCACTAAACAAACGTTGCTCGCGTCGCGTCGGTCTTATTGCGTGATGAAGAGTCTGAAGCTTTGCATAAAATAAACGATTATATTTTATAAAGATACAGAACACAAATACTTTGGATGTTAAATATGTCCTCAGAGCTGTTTACTGTTTATTGTTGAGTAGGTTATGAAGGCAATCGCAGTACATTTCGACCTTGAGTGAAGCGCAGGGCGGCGGTCTTATCCGTGATCAGTCCCTGCCGAACACAACTCCAGCTCGGGCGCGAGAGCCAGCGCCGTTATGGTGGAAACAGAATTACAGAGTGGTCGATTTACTCGTGAATTACGTCTGTTTAATGTTTAATCTTTACTTCTAGTGTTTTTTAAACGAGATTAAATAGGCAATGTGTGGGGCTATAGCTTACATAAAACCAAGCAAATGAGAAATAAAGAAGTTGTCACGTAAACCAGTGGTTCTGGAGTATTTTACAAAAGTTTAGAGGATTTTAATTGAATCTGTAAATGTTATTTCATGCATAAAGTAAAAAAATAAAAAAGCTAATATTATAATAGAAACGAAATAAACCCATTAGCTGAGTTAAATCAACCATTTATGAGGGGTTAAATTAAACAACCCAATTTACTGGGTAAAATGAACCCCAGATGTGTTCTGTCCTATATCTACCCAGCCCAAATTGGGTTGTTTTTAACCCAGTGTTTTTTTAGAGTATGCAGAGTTTGTTCATTATTGTGCTGCGCGAAATTAAAGCAGAGGCAGAAAGAAGCTGCATTCTATTCTTTTGTCTTATTTTACAAAAAAATTTCAGAATGAAATAATAAAATGCGAATTATAGGCGACTTGATTTTTTCTCTTTCTCGCTCTCTCTAAAAACGGTTTTTTTTTTACGCGTATAGCTTATTTGAACCATGCAGCAAACCTTTTAAAATATTTTAATAAATTACTAAAAATAAATAAATAAGTGAATTTAAACCGTTTAACTGATTGTATTAATCGGTCAAAATTCGTATCAGTCGGTTAACGGTTAATGAACATCCATAATTTAAATTAACAATTTCACCCTGAAACATAACTGTTTAATTGAGACATTTATTCAATAATTTCACTATAAACAGGAAAAAATAAATAGGCCTAACGTTACTGGAGACATTTAATGTGAGAGCGTGATATCTCTTTGACCAGGGCAGTCGTGGCCCAATGGATAGAGCGTTGGACTTGAAACCCGAGGTAACCCAAGGTTGTGGGTTTGAATCCCGGCTCTGGCAGGAAGTGTCCACGACTGAGGTGAGACCTTGAGCAAGGCACTGAGCTCCCAAACTCTTCCGGGCGCCGCAGCAGTGTCGGCTGCCACTGTTAAGAGATGATCTGAGCGGGGTTTACCAGTGAGCATTAGCGGAGCGTTTGATTTTGGTCGTGAGCAACTGAGCGGAGCGCACACACACAGAGCGGAATATTGAGCTGAGCGACACACCGCTCCGCTTCGCTCACATGTTCTGGTACTGTCGTGCGAGCGCAAAATCTTGAGTTACACCTCTCCCTGTGTCTGCTCTGATCAGTGAGCGCTGGCTCCGGCTGAGAGGAGCAGCACATTCCAGTGACCGCACGGCAGCTGACATAGATGTGAATGAGCTGCGCATGTGCACACAGTGTTGCCACGGACCAATCACTTGCCTGCTTCTCCTTTATTTTAAATAAAATTAATTTGACCGTTTTCTTCTTTCTTTCTTTTCTTTTTTTTGTTAATTCTTCTCATGCACTTATATTACTCACTGTCACAGAGCTTTAGTTCATTCCAGTTTCTGAACTCCTCTGAGATCGTTTACTGGGCTACGTCTGAGAGACTGTACGTGATTGTACTTACAACACAACAATAAACTTAATTAAACTTATAAAACTCATTGTGGCGAGGGGGGCGTGGGAAGGCGAAAGGCTGCAGAGGAAGAACGGGCTAGGAGACGAGCGGTGATAAGGAGGTCAAGTGAATAATGATTAACACCTGCATCTAATTCCAGTGATTGGCGGAGAGATGAGAGAAAAGGGCCCCGCAGACATGGGAGAGGGGAGAGAGAGAGAGACCGAACACGAGCGCAGTCTGGCTGGAGGGATTGTCTTGGACAAAAACTGGAAAGCTGACAACCGGCAGCATTTTGATTTCTATTTCGTTTGTTTTGTTAAAAAGTCATTAAAAGACACCTTTTGCTCGCCACCCCTGACTTCCTCGTCTTTCATCCCATTTTGAGCTTTGTTACACTCATATACACATATAAAAAGCATATATACATATACATTTAAATACCACTTTATTAAAGATATACACAAATATAAAATACAAATAGTAAAATATAAATACATAATACAAATAAAAAAAATCTATACATAATATAAATCCAAATACACACAGCTAGAATATTACACACGTTTAAAATAACTAAAATGTCACACTTTAAAATATATTCCCAGAAGTGTATAAAAGAATGGGAGGGTGGCTGAAGCCCTATGTGAGCAATGACACAAGGGCTTTCTGTCTCTATTGCAAGACAGAATTTTGTGCCAAGCTGTCTAATATTAAAAAACATGCATCAACTCAGAAGCACACTGAAAAGTCCAAACCCTATAATCAAGCAAGTCAATCTACGTTGCCATTTTTTTCAACAAACATTGACTCTTTGAAACAGGCTGAGGCAACAATGGCAATTGCAGAGCACTGTTCTATCCTCTCTTGTGACCACATTGGAAAAGCATGTAAAGCTGCTTTTCCAGATTCCAGTGCAGCCAAACATTTTCGGATGCACCGTACCAAGTGTACCGAAATGGTCAATGGGGTGTTAGCACCATATTTTATTAAAAGACTGGTGTCTGATATTGGTGACTGTGGCGAGGGGGGCGTGGGAAAGCGACACGCGCTAGGGGGAGAGCGGGTTCTGAGACGAGCGGTGAAACGGAGGGCAAGTGAATGATGATTAACACCTGTGTCTAATTCCAGTGATTGTCGGAGAGACACCATAAAAGGCCCCACAATCCTGGAGGAGGGAGATTGATGTCCTCACACGAGAGAGAGCACGAGCACGAGCACCTGACCTGCAGTTGTGGAGAGCGAGAGAGAGTCTGCCTTCTGACCTGAGTTAAAAGAAAGTTTGTTATTATTTTGTTGGGCAATAAACACTCCGTTGGCTCGTCACCCCTGACTTCCTCGTCTTCCTTCCCTACCGACCCCGAACCTTGTTACACTGGTGCCGAAACCCGGGACGAGGAAGCCGGCACGCCACCATGCAACCCGCCCAGCCAACGCCACTTGCGGAGCTTGTCAAGTCGCTCGCTGGTCTTCACCAAGCTCAACACCAGGCGCTGATGGACATGAAGCTGGAGCAGGAGGATCGCTTCCGGCTCATGGTCCAGGCGCAGGATGAAGACCGGCGGGCCATCCGGAGCTTGCTTGGCCGGGAGGACAACCCCGTCGCAGCCCCATCGACCGCCCACGTCCCGCTGATGAAGATGGGTCCGCACGATGACCCGGAGGCCTTCGTGGACCTATTCGAGAAGACAGCGGAGGCGTGCGGCTGGGCGCGCGCCCATTGGCCAGTGCGCCTGATCCCACTGCTGACGGGGGAAGCGCAGGTGGCAGCCCAACAGCTACCTGTCGCGAACCTCCTGGCCTACGACGATCTTAAGCGGGCCATCCTGCAACGTGTCGGCCGGACCCCCGAGCAGCATCGCCAACGCTTCCGCTCAGTGGAGCAGCTAGGGGACAACGGCCGACCGTTTGTGTTGGCCCAACAGCTCCGGGACGCTTGCCGCAAGTGGCTCATGGCCGAGCCACGCGACGTCGAGGGAGTCATCGATCTGGTGGTACTGGAACAGTTCATCGCTCGGCTGCCCCGTCGAACCGCCGAGTGGGTCCAGTGCCACCGCCCGACGTCGCTGACGCAGGCCATCCAGCTGGCGGAGGACCATCTGGAGGCGTGCCCCGGGGTGGTGAGGCGAGCCCTCACTAACCTCTCTCTCCCCTCAATCTCCCTCCTCCATCATGGGACAGTGGTCCTGGAAATGCCCGGGGTCCCCGCATCTCCAGCAGACCGGCCCAGGCCTTACCGCCACCCCGGCGGCAGAAGGATGGGCAAGGGATTGCCGGAGAGAAAAGGAAGGTGGTGCTGCGGCGTGCTCTGGTCCTCCCCCTCGCCGGGGGTACCTTTCCCCCTGGCCGTTACCGCTTCGCTGGGGGGCTCGAGGGGCCGCCAGAATCCGCGCCCTAGGAGCCGGTACCGGCGTGAGAGAGAGGGAGAGAAGGAAGAGATGAGGGGACGTTAGTCAAAAAAAAGTCAAAAGTCAAAGTCAGCTTTATTGTCAATTCTACCACATGTACCGTACATACATACAGAGAATTGAAATTGCATTACTCTCTTACTCCCTGGTGCATACAGATAACACTAAACACTAACAGTAGAACGCACAAATATACAAATAAGGACATGTAGAAAAAAAATAATAATAATAATAAAAAATAGATAAGTGGCATAAGGCAGTGGAAAATAGTGCAAAACAGTGAAATACACAGACAGTGCAGAATATGGATGGTGTAGTGCAAAGAGCTTATTAAATCTATTTTTTTTAAAGTGACGAGAGAGCAGTCTTTATTCAGACTGTCAGAAGAGGTAGTTAAATGAGGTCAGTCCAATGCTGTACAAAGTGACTGGTGCTTGTCACAGTGTGTGTGTGTGTGTGTGTGCGTGTGCGGGGGGGGGTTGTGTGGGGGGGGGGGGTCAGAGTGTCAGAGTTCAGTGGTGCGTGGTGTAAGATAGGGGAGGGGGGGCAAGGACGGGAGGGAGTTCAGCTTCCTGACAGCCTGGTGGATGAAGCTGTCTTCAGTCTGTTGGTCTGGCCTGGAGACTCCTCAGTCTCCTCCCTGATGGCAGCAGACTGAAGAAGCTGTGTGTCGGGTGGGGTGTATCACCTGCAATGTAGAGGGCTTTGCGGTGTGAGACGGGTGCTGTAGATGTCCTGGAGGGAGGGGAGAGAGACACAAACGATCTTCTCAGCTGCTCTCACTATCCGTTGAAGGGACTTGCGGCAGGACGCGTTGCAGGCGCCATACCACACAGTGATGCAGCTAGTCAGGATGCTCTCGATGGTGCCTCTGTAGAAGGTGCACATGATGGGGGTCGGGGCTCTGGCTCTTCTGAGTTTGCGGAGGAAGTAGAGACGCTGTTGTGCTTTCTTGGCTAGTGCTGCAGTGTTGTTGGTCCAGGAGAGGTCCTCTGTGATGTGTACACCCAGGAACTTGGTGCTGCTCGCTCTCTCCACAGTCGCACCGTTGATGGTCAGAGGAGCATGCTGAGTGTGCACTCTCCTGAAGTCAACAACAATCTCCTTCGTCTTCTCCACATTCAGAGAGAGATTGTTGTCCCTGCACCATCGGGCCAGGCGGCTCACCTCGCTCCTGTAGTTTGTCTCATCTCTGTTGCTGATGAGACCCACCACAGTCGTGTCATCCGCAAATTTAATGAAGAGGTTGGAGTTGTGTGATGGTGTGCAGTCGTGGGTCAGCAGAGTGAAGAGGAGGGGGCTCAGCACACATCCTTGGGGGGCCCCTGTGTTCAGTGTGATGGTGCTGGATGTGTTACTGCCGACCCGTACTGCCTGAGGTCTCCCGGTCAGAAAGTCCAACAGCCAGTTGCACAGCGATGTATTGAGCCCCAGCTGGACCAGTTTATGAATGAGCTGTTGAGGGATGATTGTGTTGAATGCTGAACTGAAGTCTATGAACAGCAATCTGACATACGTGTCCGTTTTGTCAGATGTGTGAGGGCTGGGTGGAGGGCAGTGGCGATGGCATCATCAGTCGGAGCGGTTGGACCTATATGCAAACTGGAAGGGGTCCAGGGAGGGGGGGGAGGGCAGATTTGATGTGGTTGCATGACTAGCCGTTCAAAGCACTTCATGAGAATAGAGAGTGAGTGCTACTGGACGGTAGTCATTGAAGCAGGATGGAGATGACTTCTTCGGGACTGGAATGATGGTGGTAGCTTTGAAGCATGTGGGGACAACAGCCTGACTTAGTGAGATGTTGAAAATGTCTGTAAAGACATCAGTGAGTTCCACTGCACAGTCTCTCAGTACACGCCCAGAATGTTGTCAGGACCCGGAGCTTTGCGTGCATTGATCCTGCTGAGGGATCTCCTCACGCTGTGCGGGGACAGTGTCATCATCTGGTCGCCGGAGGAGGTGTAGTCTTCTGTGCAGTGGTGAGGCACATTAAGCCGCTGCGTCTGTTGTGCGCGCCGCCATCTTAAACGTTAGTGGGGTTAGCAGCGGTCGTTTCGACCGAGGATGATCTCGGACCAGAGGCGGCACCCAAACACAATCCGCTGGCTCTGGTCTCCGGGGGAGATCACCTCTCACCGCTGCAGCTCACTGACTTAGCCAAGTTGCAAGCTGATTTTGCGGATGTGTTTTCACCCCTGCCCGGTCGCACGGACCTCGTACAGCACCATATCGAAACGCTCCCCGGGGAGGTGGCGCGCAGCCGTCCCTATCGCCTTCCCGAACACAAGAAAAGCGTAGTTCGGGAAGAATTAAAAGCCATGCTAGACTTGGGTGTAATAGAAGAATCGCATAGCGACTGGGCGAGCCCGATAGTCTTAGTTCCAAAAACGGACGGCTCGGTCCGGTTCTGTGTCGACTACAGGAGGGGAATGCTGTGTCGAAGTTCGACGCCTATCCAATGCCCCGAGTTGACGAGTTGCTTGATCGGTTAGGTACGGCGCGCTTTTATTCGACACTGGATTTAACTAAAGGGTATTGGCAGATCCCCTTATCGCCACTATCCAAAGAAAAGACAGCCTTCACCACGCCGTTCGGATTACACCAATTCGTAACGCTGCCGTTCGGCTTGTTCGGGGCTCCCGCCACCTTTCAGCGCCTCATGGACAAAGTCCTCCGGCCACACAGCGCGTACGCCGCTGCCTATCTGGATGACATCATCATCCATAGTAATGATTGGCAGCGGCATATGGAACATCTCCGCGCGGTCCTGAGGTCGCTGAGGGTGGCTGGACTCACGGCAAACCCGCGGAAGTGTGCAATTGGGCGGGTGGAGGTACGGTATCTGGGCTTCCACTTGGGTCATGGGCAGGTGCGTCCCCAAATTGATAAGACGGCTGCAGTTGCGGCCTGCCCAAGCCCCAAGACCAAAAAGGAGGTGAGACAGTTCCTGGGGCTGGCGGGATATTATAGGAGGTTTATTCCTAACTTTTCGGACCTCACCAGCCCGCTGACTGATCTCACTAGAAAGGAAGCACCCGACCCGGTCCAGTGGACGGAGCTGTGCCAACAGGCCCTAACCAAGGTGAAGGCGGCCCTGTGCGGCGGGCCGCTCCTTCACTCTCCTAACTTTGATCTCCCCTTTTTATTACAGACGGACGCGTCGGACAGGGGGCTGGGCGCCGTCCTGGCCCAGGTGGTCGGGGGAGAGGAGCGGCCGGTGCTGTATCTGAGTCGGAAGCTCTCAAAGAGAGAGACTAGGTACAGCACCGTGGAGAAGGAATGCTTGGCAATCCGGTGGGCCGTCCTCACCCTCCGCTATTACCTCCTGGGCCGGGAGTTCACCCTCTGTTCGGACCACGCGCCCCTCCAGTGGCTCCACCGCATGAAGGATACCAACGCGCGGATCACCCGTTGGTATCTAGCTTTACAGCCTTTTAAGTTCAAGGTGGTCCACAGGCCGGGGGTGCAGATGGCTGTAGCCGACTTCCTCTCTAGGAATGGGGGGGGGGGGGGGCTGCAGGCCGGAGGGCTCCCCGGCCTGAGACGGGCGGTGGGGGTATGTGGCGAGGGGGGCGTGGGAAAGCGACACGCGCTAGGGGGAGAGCGGGTTCTGAGACGAGCGGTGAAACGGAGGGCAAGTGAATGATGATTAACACCTGTGTCTAATTCCAGTGATTGTCGGAGAGACACCATAAAAGGCCCCACAATCCTGGAGGAGGGAGATTGATGTCCTCACACGAGCACGAGAGAGAGCACGAGCACGAGCACCTGACCTGCAGTTGTGGAGAGCGAGAGAGAGTCTGCCTTCTGACCTGAGTTTAAAGAAAGTTTGTTATTATTTTGTTGGGCAATAAACACTCCGTTGGCTCGTCACCCCTGACTTCCTCGTCTTCCTTCCCTACCGACCCCGAACCTTGTTACAGTGACAGCAAATACAGCCCCCTCGATGAAAGCACTGATGTAAGTGTCTCAAAGTACCTTGGGATTGTAATTCGGTATTTTAGCGAGGACAAAGCAAATGTGGTGGCCACCTACCTAGGCAGTTGAGAATCTGGAGGGGGGGATGCTAGAACAATAGCCAGAGCAGTTCTAACTTTTCTTGAGAAGTGTGGCCTCAAGCGGAAGAACTTGCTTGGCATCGGCACAGATAATGCATCAGTGATGACAGGAGTGTACAATGGTGTGCACAAAATTCTCAGCGAGGAGAGTGACTTTAAACATCTAGTCCTCATCCGCTGTGTGTCACTCTCAACAGTTAGCTGTAAGCTCTGCCTCTAAAAACACTCTTCCACGTAGTGTGGAATTTCTTGTTAGGGAAACCTATAATTGGATCTCTATTTCTCCCAAGCGCAGAGAGGCGTATAAGTCTGTCTATCAGGTGATAAACTGTGGGGAGAAACCTTTACTGATTACAAAGGTCTGTGCCACACGCTGGCTTACCATAGAGCCAGCTGTGTCCAGAATCCTGGATCAGTGGGAGGAATTAAAATTACATTTCAGTCTCACCATGGCAAGTGAACACTGCTACATGGCAGATGTTCTGCATACCATGTACATGACCCACATAACCTCCTCTATCTCACTTATTTTAAAATCTATAATTAGTGAGGTGCAGTGTGCTGTTAAGGCTTTGAGGGGGAACAGTTTGATCAGCTCAAGCTGCTGGACTGTTTAATGAGGGTTATAAAGTTGTCTGCAGCAAAGTCATTAACCCATGGCAAAAAATGTTTGTTCTTAAGGAAGGATGGCACATTTCTCCCAAGCCATACCTTGGCTATATATTTGAGGCAAAGGCAGCACAGCTGAAACTTTCTCCTGAGAGGTGGATTGTGTGCGAAGGAGATGTGTGAACTACACCATCTCCTTAGCAAATGAACTAAGATCAAGGCTCCCAGATAATGTGGAGATACTGCTGCAGATGTCTTTGTTCAGTTTGGAGAGAGACACTTAATCACAATAAGAGCTGACACAAATGACAAAACTTGCAGACCTTCTAGGGATATATCCCAGCCACAATTGACAAAATTATTAATCAGTGGGGGTCTATCCACCTTCAGAATGGGGTGAATAACAAACACAGTGCTTTTTTGGGCTGAAGTTAAAAAAATCAGGGATTCAGCAGGCATGAACCCACATTCAAGACTTGCCTCTGCTGCAGTTTCTGTCCTCTCACTCCCAACTCAAATGCTGAGGTAGATAGGCTGTGCTGTCAAATGGGTGTCAGTGAAATACAAACTAAGGACCGCATGTCCCTGCAGACCCTCAGCTCTATTCTTTATATTAGGTATGGTTTGAGGTTGGCTCTTTTGGCACTTCAGCTGCTTATTAATTTAAGTCCTGTCCTGCCGCAGGTTCTTGCTCATCCTCTGCATCCAATATCGTCCCACAGGAGGAGAGCTTTGAGGGTGTGGATCTTGTGGTTGATGGTGATGATGATGATGATGAATTCCCTCTCAACATTCTGTGGACTAATCTGTAATCAGAATCACAGAAATTCTGCGACAATACCAAAAGTATATATATTTCTTAAATTGCTGAGTAATATTTGTGGAACTTTTGTTACAGATTATCACATATATATATATATATATGTGGTTATTATATGTGTTTAGTTAAATATCATATTATAGTGTAGTGAGTATAGTCCAGTGCCATTTTATGACAATTTCCATCTGTTAACTAATATGCAATGTATTTTTTGTGTTTTCTAATTTTTGGTGAATATGCAGTTTTTATTAAGTGTGCAGTTATTTTGTAAATGTGCACAGGCTTTTTTTCAATATGCACATAGTTTGTTTGTAAATGTGCAAAGGCCTTTCAATATGCACGTTAGTTGTTTGTAAATGTGCAAAGGCTTTTTGTAAATAAGCACATAGTTTGTTTGTAAATGTGCAAAGGCTTTTTGTAAATATGCACATAGTTTGTTTGTAAATGTGCAAAGGCTTTTTGTAAATATGCACATAGTTTGTTTGTAAATGTGCAAAGGCTTTTTGTAAATATGCACATAGTTTGTTTGGAAATGTGCAAAATGCTTTTTGTAAATATGCACATAGTTTGTTTGTAAATGTGCAAAGGCTTTTTGTAAATATGCACGTAGTTTGTTTGTAAATGTGCAAAAGGCTTTTTGTAAATATGCACAAAATTTGTTTGTAAATGTGCAAAGGCTTTTTGTAAATATGCATGTAGTTTGTTTGTAAATGTGCAAAGGCTTTTTGTAAATATGCACAAAGTTTGTCTTGTTTGTAAATGTGCACAGGCTTTTAAATAGGCAGTTTGTTTGTAAATGTGCAAAGGCTTTTTGTAAATATGCAATAGTTCGTTTGGAAATATACAAACAGGCCTAATTCAACCAAAGGTTTTCCACAATGTGTCAGATTATCCAATCATCCCTGATGAATATCATACACTGTGTGAGAGAAAAAGGAAAGCATTCTGTGGCTTAAATTATAGCCTATCTCTTATAATTTTACTTGTAAAATGATAAACATCACAATACATATGCTGTCTTTAACTTACCTAGTACAGTTGTAGTGATTTGTCCAACGCGGTTTAAATCCAGAATTGTATCATTGCAGATGATGTAATGCTGGTTAACAAGTTCAGTTCCGTTGTCTGGCAGAAAATGTTACGTTAAATGATAACGGGTTTTATATGGACACTCGGCTAGTACATTAAAGTACATTAGGTGAGCACGGATTAGGGAAAAACAATTATA
Source organism: Ptychobarbus kaznakovi (assembly GCA_027422405.1). Classification (NCBI taxonomy): domain Eukaryota; kingdom Metazoa; phylum Chordata; class Actinopteri; order Cypriniformes; family Cyprinidae; genus Ptychobarbus; species Ptychobarbus kaznakovi. The sequence continues at coordinate 26,966,448 of CM049795.1, read as the reverse complement.
AAGTACCGCCATTTTAGGCAGAATGCAAAATAGGACGTGATGACCATCATTAATATGCAAATTTGGCATGATGTCATCTAGCGACATTTAGGACTTTCGAGCAGACTTTAGCTACTTTCCATTGAAAATATTTGGCAACACTGATCACCACAGCACATGTGCCTTGGTGAGTGAAATCTTGAGAGCGTGCTCCAGACAGTGCGAAAACAATTACATATATACAGTACATACTTACAGACATACAGAAGAATATGTATAAAATACACATACAATGTTATCAGTGCACACAGTGTACTATTAGACATACTTACAGTTATCAATACACATTTATACACCCTATGTACACAAAATACCACACAGTAATATGCGAAGGTGCTCACAGATTACACATAAGCTATGTGTCATGGATGTGCATTAGAACCACCAGATTTTTTGAATTTGTGCAGTGTGTGTGTGTGTAGTCTAGTTGAACTGTGTAAAAGTTAATGTGCAGTGCATTGCATCCGTAAAAGTGGGGGTGTAAGGTAGGGTGCAGTATTTAGAATGTTCATTAGCCTGCATAGCCTGAGGGAAAAAGCTATCCCTCAGATCGGCTAGTGCGGGATCGGATGCTGCGTTGGACGTATTTCCTGAGGGCAGCAGAGAGAGCTGTTTGTGGGACGGGTGGCTGGAGTTTTTGATGATCATCCAGGGTTTTCCTTCTACACCGCCTTGGTGTAGATACCTGGAGGGAGGAAGCTAGGTTTATACCACTATAAAATAAACAGTCGGATGATCTTTACAGCCACAAAATATCTTATTTAAATAAACAGGATGATTTTACAGCGAAAAAAAAACCTAATCAGATTGTCCTACCATCTAAATTAAACAGGTTGGATGATTTTAAACACAAAATACCCAATATGTCCTAGCACTATAAAAATAAAACAGGTTAGGTGATTTGTACAACCAAAATACTCATCAGATTGTCCTTACCACTATAAAATAAACAGGTAGGATGATTTTAAAGCACAGAAATAAAAGTTTTTAATCTTGTTTGTTCTGGGACAGATATTATACAAAACTCTCCTGAAAACAGATGATTTGTAATGTGTATAACATTTTTGAAAAATATATTGAATACTGCAGCAGATGTCTTTGTTCAGTTTGGGAGAGACACTTAATCACAATAAGAGCCTGACACAAATGACAAAACTTGCAGACCTTCTAGGATATATCCCAGCCACAATTGACAAAATTATTAATCAGTGGGGGTCTATCCACCTTCAGAAATGGGGTGAAATAACAAACACAGTGGCTTTTTGGGCTGAAGTTAAAAAAATCAGGGATTCAGCAGGCATGAACCCACATTCAAGACTTGGCCTCTGCTGCAGTTTCTGTCCTCTCACTCCCACACTCAAATGCTGAGGTAGAAAGAAAGGCTGTTCAGTCAAATGGGTGTCATTAAAAACAAACTAAGGAACCGCATGTCCTGCAGACCCTCAGCTCTATTCTTTATATTAGGTATGGTTTGAGGTTGGCTCTTTGGCACTTCAGCTGCTTATTAATTTAAGTCCTGTCCTGCCGCAGGTTCTAGCTCATCCTCTGCATCCAATATCGTCCCACAGGAGGAGAGCTTTGAGGGTGTGGATCTTGTGGTTGATGGTGTGATGATGATGATGATGAATTCCCTCTCAACATTCTCGTGGACTAATCTGTAATCAGAATCACAGATTCAGCGACAAAACCCAAAAGTATATATATTTTTTAAATTGCTGAGTACATATTTGTGGAACTTTTGTTTACCAGATTATCACATATATATATATATATATGTGGTTCATTATATGTGTTTAGTTAAATTATCATATTATAGTGTAGTGAGTATAGTCCAGTGCCATTTTATGACAATTTCCATCTGTTAACTAATATGCAATGTATTTTTTGTGTTTTCTAATTTTTTGTGAATATGCAGTTTTTAAATGTGCAGTTATTTTGTAAATGTGCACAGGCTTTTTTTCAAATATGCACATAGTTTGTTTGTAAATGTGCAAAGGCCTTTCAATATGCACGTAGTTTGTTTGTAAATGTGCAAAGGCTTTTTGTAAATATGCACATAGTTTGTTTGTAAATGTGCAAAGGCTTTTTGTAAATATGCACATAGTTTGTTTGTAAATGTGCAAAGGCTTTTTGTAAATATGCACATAGTTTGTTTGTAAATGTGCAAAGGCTTTTTGTAAATATGCACATAGTTTGTTTGGAAATGTGCAAAATGCTTTTTGTAAATATGCACATAGTTTGTTTGTAAATGTGCAAAGGCTTTTTGTAAATATGCACGTAGTTTGTTTGTAAATGTGCAAAAGGCTTTTTGTAAATATAAAGTTTGTTTGTATGCACTTTTTGTAAAATGCACGTATTTGTTTGTAAATGTGCAAAGGCTTTTTGTAAATATGCATGTAGTTTGTTTGTAAATGTGCAAAGGCTTTTGTAAATATGCACAAAGTTTGTTTGTAAATGTGCACAGGCTTTTAAATAGGCAGTTTGTTTGTAAATGTGCAAAGGCTTTTTGTAAATATGCACATAGTTCGTTTGTAAATATACAAACAGGCCTAATTCAACCAAAGGTTTATCCACAATGTGTCAGATTATCCTAATCATCCCTGACTGAATATCATACACTGTGTGAGAGAATAAGGAAAGCATTCTGTGGCATAAATTATAGCCTATCTCTTATAATTTTACTTGTAAAACTGATAACATCACAATACATATGCTGTCTTTAACTTACCTAGTACAGTTGTAGTGATTTTGTCCAACGCGGTTATAAATCCAGAATTGTATCATTGCAGATGATGTAACTGCTGGTTAACAAGTTCAGTTCCGTTGTCTGCAGAAAATGTTACGTTAAATGATAACGGTTTTATATGGACACTCGGCTAGTACATTAAAGTACATTATGTGAGCACGGATTAGGGAAAACAGTTATAAAGTACCGCCATTTTAGGCAGAATGCAAAATAGGACGTGATTACATCATTAATATGCAAATTTGCGCATGATGTCATCTAGCGACATTTAGCGACTTTTCGAGCAGACTTTAGCTACTTTCCATTGAAAATATTTGGCAACACTGATCACCACAGCACATGTGCCTTGGTGAGTGAAATTCTTGAGAGCGTGCTCCAGACAGTGCAGAAACAATTTACATATATACAGTACATACTTACAGACATACAGAAGACAATGTATAAAATACACATACATGTTATCAGTGCACACAGTGTACTATTAGACATACTTACAGTTATCAATACACATTATACACCCTATGTACACATAAATACACACAGTAATATGCGAAGGTGCAACAGATTACACATAAGCTATGTGTCATGGATGTGCATTAGAACCACCAGATTTTTTGAATTTGTGCAGTGTGTGTGTGTGTAGTCTAGTTGAACTGTGTAAAAGTTAAAGTGCAGTGCATTGCATACCGTAAAGTGGGGGTGTACTGTAGGGTGCATTATTTTTGATTGTTCATTAGCCTGATAGCCTGAGGGAAAAAGCTATCCCTCAGTCGGCTAGTGCGGGATCGGATGCTGCGTAGACGTCTTCCTGAGGGCAGCAGAGAGAGCAGTTTGTGGGACGGGTGGCTGGAGTTTTTGATGATCCTCCGGGTTTTCCTTCTACACCGCCTGGTGTAGATACCCTGGAGGGAGGAAGCTAGGTTTATACCACTATAAAATAAACAGGTAGGATGATTTTACAGCACAAAATATCTTATTAAAATAAACAGGATGATTTTACAGCGAAAAAAACCTAATCAGATTGTCCTACCACTATAAAATAAACAGGTAGGATGATTTTACAACACAAAATACCTCATCATATTGTCCTAGCACTATAAAATAAACAGGTAGGATGATTTTTACAACACAAATACCTCATCAGATTGTCCTACCACTATAAAATAAACAGGTAGGATGATTTTACAGCACAGAATAAGTTTTTTAATCTGTAGTTCCTGGACAGATATTATACAAACTCACCCTAAAAACAGATGATAATATACATTTGAAATTTATTGAATACTGCAGCAGATGTCTTTGTTCAGTTTGGGAGAGACACTTAATCACAATAAGAGCCTGACACAAATGACAAAACTTGCAGACCTTCTAGGATATATCCCAGCCACAATTGACAAAATTATTAATCAGTGGGGGTCTATCCACCTTCAGAAATGGGGTGAAATAACAAACACAGTGGCTTTTTGGGCTGAAGTTAAAAAAATCAGGGATTCAGCAGGCATGAACCCACATTCAAGACTTGGCCTCTGCTGCAGTTTCTGTCCTCTCACTCCCACACTCAAATGCTGAGGTAGAAAGGCTGTTCAGTCAAATGGGTGTCATTAAAAACAAACTAAGGAACCGCATGTCCCTGCAGACCCTCAGCTCTATTCTTTATATTAGGTATGGTTTGAGGTTGGCTCTTTGGCACTTCAGCTGCTTATTAATTTAAGTCCTGTCCTGCCGCAGGTTCTAGCTCATCCTCTGCATCCAATATCGCCCCACAGGAGGAGAGCTTTGAGGGTGTGGATCTTATGGTTGATGGTGATGATGATGATGATGATGAATTCCCTCTCAACATTCTCGTGGACTAATCTGTAATCAGAATCACAGATTCAGCGACAAAAACCCAAAAGTATATATATTTTTTAAATTGCTGAGTACATATTTGTGGAACTTTTGTTTACCAGATTATCACTATATATTTATATATATATATATATATATATATATATGTGGTTCATTATATGTGTTTAGTTATTAAATTATCATATTATAGTGTAGTGAGTATAGTCCAGTGCCATTTTATGACAATTTCCATCTGTTAACTAATATGCAATGTTTTTTTGTGTTTTCTAATTTTTTGTAAATATGCAGTTTGTGAATATGCAGTTTTTAAATGTGCAGTTATTTTGTAAATGTGCACAGGCTTTTTTTCAAATATGCACATAGTTTGTTTGTAAATGTGCAAAGGCCTTTCAATATGCACGTAGTAGTTTGTTTGTAAATGTGCAAAGGCTTTTTGTAAATATGCACATAGTTTGTTTGTAAATGTGCAAAGGCTTTTTGTAAATATGCACATAGTTTGTTTGTAAATGTGCAAAGGCTTTTTGTAAATATGCACATAGTTTGTTTGTAAATGTGCAAAGGCTTTTTGTAAATATGCACATAGTTTGTTTGGAAATGTGCAAAATGCTTTTTGTAAATATGCACATAGTTTGTTTGTAAATGTGCAAAGGCTTTTTGTAAATATGCACGTAGTTTGTTTGTAAATGTGCAAAGGCTTTTTGTAAATATGCACAAAATTTGTTTGTAAATGTGCAAAGGCTTTTTGTAAATATGCACGTAGTTTGTTTGTAAATGTGCAAAGGCTTTTTGTAAATATGCACAAAGTTTGTTTGTAAATGTGCACAGGCTTTTAAATAGGCAGTTTGTTTGTAAATGTGCAAAGGCTTTTTGTAAATATGCACATAGTTCGTTTGTAAATATACAAACAGGCCTAATTCAACCAAAGGTTTATCCACAATGTGTCAGATTATCCTAATCATCCCTGACTGAATATCATACACTGTGTGAGAGAATAAGGAAAGCATTCTGTGGCATAAATTATAGCCTATCTCTTATAATTTTACTTGTAAAACTGATAACATCACAATACATATGCTGTCTTTAACTTACCTAGTACAGTTGTAGTGATTTTGTCCAACGCGGTTATAAATCCGGAATTGTATCATTGCAGATGATGTAACTGCTGGTTAACAAGTTCAGTTCCGTTGTCTGGCAGAAAATGTTACGTTAAATGATAACGGTTTTATATGGACACTCGGCTAGTACATTAAAGTACATTATGTGAGCACGGATTAGGGAAAACAGTTATAAAGTACCGCCATTTTAGGCAGAATGCAAAATAGGACGTGATTACATCATTAATATGCAAATTTGCGCATGATGTCATCTAGCGACATTTAGCGACTTTTCGAGCAGACTTTAGCTACTTTCCATTGAAAATATTTGGCAACACTGATCACCACAGCACATGTGCCTTGGTGAGTGAAATTCTTGAGAGCGTGCTCCAGACAGTGCAGAAACAATTTACATATATACAGTACATACTTACAGACATACAGAAGACAATGTATAAAATACACATACATATTATCAGTGCACACAGTGTACTATTAGACATACTTACAGTTATCAATACACATTATACACCCTATGTACACATAAATACACACAGTAATATGCGAAGGTGCAACAGATTACACATAAGCTATGTGTCATGGATGTGCATTAGAACCACCAGATTTTTTGAATTTGTGCAGTGTGTGTGTGTGTAGTCTAGTTGAACTGTGTAAAAGTTAAAGTGCAGTGCATGACATACCGTAAAGTGGGGGTGTACTGTAGGGTGTATTATTTTTGATTGTTCATTAGCCTGATAGCCTGAGGGAAAAAGCTATCCCTCAGTCGGCTAGTGCGGGATCGGATGCTGCGTAGACGTCTTCCTGAGGGCAGCAGAGAGAGCAGTTTGTGGGACGGGTGGCTGGAGTTTTTGATGATCCTCCGGGTTTTCCTTCTACACCGCCTGGTGTAGATACCCTGGAGGGAGGAAGCTAGGTTTATACCACTATAAAATAAACAGGTAGGATGATTTTACAGCACAAAATATCTTATTAAAATAAACAGGATGATTTTACAGCGAAAAAAACCTAATCAGATTGTCCTACCACTATAAAATAAACAGGTAGGATGATTTTACAACACAAAATACCTCATCATATTGTCCTAGCACTATAAAATAAACAGGTAGGATGATTTTACAACACAAAATACCTCATCAGATTGTCCTACCACTATAAAATAAACAGGTAGGATGATTTTACAGCACAGAATAAGTTTTTTAATCTGTAGTTCCTGGACAGATATTATACAAACTCACCCTAAAAACAGATGATAATATACATTTGAAATTTATTGAATTTTAAATTTGAATATACATTTGAAAGATTAGTTATTGAGATTATGCATAATAATGCAGAACAACATGAACAAGATGAAAAAGAGTGAAATAAATTCATTAAGTCATAAATTAATTTTAAAAGTTTAAAATCACAGAGGCACATAATACAAAATATGCAAAACAACAGCTGTTATTAATATAAATATGTACTAAATAAGACCACATAGTGCTGCAGAATGATCCAATTCAAGTCATACAGGTAAATACTCTCATAAACTATTTTAAATAATGAATTTGTTCCCCACACATTTTTATGAATCAATGAATATATTAGTAAAATTGTATATCTAAAACTATTTAGAATATAAAAATATATAAAACATATTAATATATTAAATATTCCATATAAAAGTATAAATATTTCAAACGTTGCAATTAATATGATTATTTGTTTCATTTAAAGACCAATTTTTTTTTAGAGACACTTAACTACACACACTAAAGAAAAAAACAGTAGTTTCATGTTGTTTGTATACCATTTCAATCATGCTTTTGTTAGGATCGTGTTCCTGCATGTTACAAACCACACAGTACTCCTCTGCATTACCTATAAACAAATATGTTAACATTAAATTATTAAATATAAATTCATTTAATTAATAATGTACTACGTCAATATATACACCATGAAAAATACAATCTTAGGTGTGTTCTGAAATGATAATAAATTAATAAATCACTCTTGCATTACTTTCTGCCGCATTCAGCTTATTTTCTACTCTATGATTTTTTTCCCCTTTATCCCCTAGATAGCATCTACACAGGTAGGCTATTTTCATGCGTGCTGAGCTAACTGCTTCAGATGTAGTCTGAACATGGCTGATTGTTCCTGTCAGCAAGTATTGTTCAGCAAACTGAAACATTAATTGACAGATGATATTAATCCAATTCATTATAACATTTTCATACCTGAAGCCGCTTTTGTAAATATTTGAACACATACATTCAATACCAAAACTCCACAACTGCTGGAATCCATCTGCGGGTTGTGTTTTAGGGTCTGTAATTGCCATTGGGCTGTTTGCTCATCACACCTTCTCGGTTTTAAAAAATTCCTAGATTTGGTTGAGACGTTTAGTATTGAATAGCATCAAAACAATCCTGCATGGACTGGTCAGGGACTCTGGTCAGAGGTTAGAGCCTGCTCTGGACTGGTCTGGTCAGAGGTTAGAGCCTGCTCTGGACTCTGGTCATGGATGGGTCAGAGGCGGGCCAGCACTGAATTTGTCTTTAGTGCACTGGACTCTGGTTGGGCTGGAGCCTGCACTGGACTCTGGTCAGAGGCTGGAGCCTGCACTGGACTCTGGTCAGAGGCTGGAGCCTGCACTGGACTTTGGTCATGTGCTGGAGCCTGCACTGGACTCTGGTTAGAGGCTGAAGCCTGCACTGGACTTTGGTCACGGGCTGGAGCCTGCACTGGACTCTTTTCACGGGTTGGAGCCTGCACTGAACTTTGGTCACGGGCTGGAGCCTGCCTGCATGCGCACGCAGTGACCGGCAGCATAGTAGCGTGATGGTTTGTTTGTTTGTTGTTTGTAAAACTCGTTAAAGTTATCCGAGTGCCCCCCTTCTTCTTCATATGTGATCGTAGAATTTATCGCATATCTGCAACTTACGTGCATGATTAGCTCTGCAGCGATCGCTTTTTTTCTGACCGGGTACAATGAAGTGGTCTGTTGGATGTACACTGCTGGTGGTGCTGTGGGAAATTTTCCATCTGGCAGAGGCCTGGGGTGGCACCTTTCAGTCTCGGATTTTATACAGCCGGGACTATCTGTTGAAGTTCGATCAACCAGAAAACTCTAGGCTACCTCCAGATCTAACCTTCCCGAATATCGCTGACATCAAATGGCAGTATGGAAGGAACGGGAGCTCTACCAACGCACCTCGTCGGAGATCAAGGAAGCGGGGTAGGAGAGGTGGATTACGTGAGCGAGCAAGTCGGCCTCTGTCGCACATTCCTTTGCCCTCTATCATCCTTGCTAACATGCAGTCCCTCCAAAACAAGTCTGATGAAGTGCAAGCCCATGTCCGATACCAACATGAATTCAAAGAAGCATGTATCCTGGCCCTGACAGAAACATGGCTGGGAGAAGCGGACTCAGACGCTGGCATTGCATTGGATGGTTTCGGTGCTCCTTTTTGCATGGATCGGGTTGCAGCGACCACTGGCAAGTCGCGAGGGGGCGGGGTGTGCCTGTACATAAATGAGCGCTGGTGCAAAACAACGCTAGTGAGAGAAAAGTTGTGTACAAAAGACATTGAACTACTCTCAGTCTCCTTGCGCCCCTTCTATCTACCCAGGGAATTCCCGCAGATTTTCGTAACGGTTGTCTACATTCACCCGAAGGCTAACGAAAGCACTGCCCTAGAACTAATCTATAGCACTGTTCAGAAACTACAGGCAGTGTCTCCCGATGACCCAAACCTAATTTTAGGTTATTTTAATCACTGTTCATTGGAAACAATCTTGAAATGTTTTCATAAATATGTGTCCTGCGCAACCAGAAACGGGAAGATTCTTGATCAGTGTTATGGCTCCATTAAAGGTGCCTATAAATCTGTCCCTCTCCCTCCCCTGGGTTCTGCCGATCACAACTGCGTGCATCTTATACCAGCGTATCGCACTTGCCTTCAGAGAGGGAAAGTGTATACCAAGCAAGTGAAGGTCTGGTCTGAAGAGGCTTCGCTGGCCCTTCAAGGCTACTTGGACTACCTTGTGGGAGGAGTTTGTCCAATCTTCAAGTGACATAGATGAACTGACTGAAGTGGTCAGCTCATGGGTTGCTTATTGCGAGGACACTGTAAGTGTCTCCTAAAAAAGTTGTCAAAATATGCCCCAATAACAAGCCATGGATGAGAAAACAACTTAAAGACTTGTTGAAAAAGAAAAAGCTAGCATTCAGACAAAATAACCTTCAGGAATTACACAGTATTCAAAAGGAGATTAAACGCGAAATCAAAAGGGCTAAATGGGATTATAAACTTAAAGTGGAACACAAACTGAGTAATAATCTACTAGGCTCAGCATGGGACAGTATTAAAACAATGGTGGGTCAAAATGACCAAAAAAAGAAAAAGGTGTCATTGGAAGGCTTCACCTCAGACATATCCCTGGCCCAAGAACTAAATCAATTTTATTCAAGATTTCATAAACATGATATTAGCAATGAAATTGTTGGCCAAAAACAGTCTTTACTGTCCCACCCCCAATCAGCTGTATGTTTCACTGCACAAAGTGTTGTGAACACCTTTAAATATTGCAAAGCCAAAACAACATTGGCAGCCGTGTTCTTTCTTGTTGTGCAGAACAGATAGGCCCTATTTTTACTTATATTTTTAATCAATCTATGTGCCAACAGAAGGTCCCTGACTTATGGAAACAGTCAACTATAGTCCCTGTTGCAAAGAATAGCCACCCTAAGGCTTTAAATAATTACAGACCCATAGCCCTTACGTCACTTGTGATGAAGTCCTTTGAAAAGATGATCAAAAGAGAACTGACATCTAGGACGAACTGCCTTCTCGACCCACTACAGTTTGCATATAGACTCAACAGAGGGGTCCAGGATGCAACTGTAACAGTACTCAACCTCATTCTTAATCGCCTTGAGGGAAACAGAAACCATGCCAGACTACTGTTTGTGGATTTCTCGTCAGCCTTTAACACCACGCTGGAAGCCAACCTTGTGGGCTGGATATTAGACTTCCTCACAAATAGATCCCAGCGAGTGAGAGTAAATGGCCATCTCTCTGACTTGACCCTCACATCAACTGGCTCACCACAGGGGTGTGTTCTTTCCCCCCTCTTCTACATTCTGTACACTAATGACTGTTGCTCTGTGACTGAAAACCGACACTTTGTGAAGTTTGCTGATGATACGGTTATTGTCAGCTTACTGAACAATGAGGAAACTTCACACGGTCCGGTCATTGATCACTTTGTAACATGGTGTCAGGATGCCTTTCTTGAACTGAATGCCTTTAAGACTAAGGACATGCGTATTGATTTTAGGCGCAATGTCACTAACACTGACAAAACTAGTATAAATGGTCAGGAAATAGAGGTTGTTACAGAGTATAAGTATTTAGGATCCATTATTAATAATAAGTTGTGCTTCGAGTCAAATACCAGTTTGCTTTGCAAGAAAGGCCAGCAGCGCCTGTATTGCCTGAGGAAGCTGGCAAAGTTTAATGTGGACAAGACCCTGTTGACCCTTTTCTATAGGTCCTTTGTTGAGTCGGTTGTAATCTCCTTAATCTGCTGGTATGGGTCCATCACTTTAAAACAAAAAATCTAAATTTCAAGGTTAATTAGGGTGAGCAGTTGCATCACAGGTTCTAATCAGAAAGGCCTGGATAAACTTTATCAGAAGCAGATGTTGAGAAGGGTTGAATCTATCCTGTCAGATAGTTCTCATCCTTTACAGGCTGAATTTCAGATGTTGCCATTGGGATCTCGCTTTAAACTACCAAAATTGAGAACCAACAAATATAAAAACTCTTTTGTACCTGCAGCCATTCTGCTTTTCAATTTCAAAACAATCTTTTTAGCCACTCTTTTAATTTAGTTTACTTATGTTTTTAATGATGCAGTTGCAACTATTTTATATGTGTGTAGATTTTAGATAACTTATTGACTTACTAATATTGATTTATGACTTTTGATTTATAGATGCTTCTATTCATACGTTGCTTTTTCACGGCCAAACGATGCTTGACAGACAACAGAAAATGCAAAACTTCGCTTTTGACTTCAGCAACTAGCTGCTTTTTGCCTTCTAAATGCAAAAATTAGCTTAGGGATGTGTGTTGCCATGCTTTCATGATTTTACTTGTGATCCACTGTTATTGGAAGAATTGCAACACTTCTCATAGGCAATCAAACTTTGCTTACTATTGTGTGTGTGATTGTGTGTCAACTGTATTGGATGTACTATACTATCTGCTGCACAACGAATTGCCCCACTGGGGACAAATAAAGTAAATTTGATTTGACTTTGACTTTGGGACTCTGGTCAGAGGCTGGAGCCTGCACTGGACTCTGGTCAAAGCTCGTAGTACGTCACGGCCAAGGGGGATGATGCTGACACACACACACGATGCACCATGCACAGGACACCACGGTCTCAAGGCCACCTATGAAACACTCAAGCAAGTAGCATACTGGCCTGGCATGCAGAAAGATGTAGCGGAATACGTCAAGGGATGCCTGGTGTGTTGCCAGTTCCTACCGGCAAATCCAAACTACCTAGCACCACTGCAAAGGAAAGGAATGACCTTCCCATGGTCAGACCTCCAAATAGACTGGGTAGGACCCCTGCCACGGTCAACACGGGGTAACAAATACTTCCTCACTGTGGCTTGCGAATTCACAAAGTGGATAGAGTGCCTCCCAGCTCCCAATGATACAGCAGAAACAACAGCCTGCCAGTTAATGAACCACATCTTCTCAAGATTTGGACTGCCTTTAAGGGTCAACTCTGACCGAGGAAACCACTTCACAGCCGAGGTCTTGCAGAAAGTGTGGAAACGCCCGTGTATACAGGCCAAGCTCCTTGTAAGCCATCACCCAATTTCCTCAGGTCAAGTTGAACGGGCCAACAGGACAGTGACCAGCATGTTGAAGAAGTACGTTCCTACCAATCAAAAGGATTGGGATATTAAACTTCCTCTGGTACTGATGGCCGCTCGAGCCACCCCTCATGACGCTAACATGAAACATGACACTACCGCTACACCTGCTGTACCAACCTGGTGACCTGAACCTCCTCACCGCCTATACCACTCACCAGTACCTGGAAGAGTTGCATCAGCACCTGAGAACGACTTTTGCCTTCGCGCAACAGCAACTACAACGAAGTGCGGAAGGTCATAAAGCCTACTACGACAAAAAGGCCTCTCACCATGTGCTCAATGTCGGAGACAAAGTGTGGTACTACAGCATCGCCCGACCAAGGCAGAGCACTCCCCATCACCTGTCAAAGAAGTTCCTACCTCACTGGACAGGACCCCACGAGATCGTAGACAAGCTCTCACCTGTCGCCTACCGAATCAAAATCAAACAAGGGCACAGCGAGCCAGTCCTTCGATGGGTTCATCGAAACAAGATAAAGAGGCACCAGGGCTTCAGCCGACAGGAAAAGGGGGAAGATCAAACCCACTGACACAGACCGACAACCATATACTCTACACCACACAAACATAAGTACTGTCGTTTTAGGAAAACATATAGCGACCTTGCTTGGACACAAAACTTACTCTCTCCTCTGTTGCACTGCTAGGACCAACCTCTAGTTGAGAGGAGTTAATCCACACGTGACACTCGTTTGCGGCCTCACCTGCGAGAGTCCTTGTGTCTCTTTGTTTTTTTCGTGTCTCACTTTGTGCTTTTCCCTTTTCCTCCCGCACTATAATCTCATTCTAGTCCCCTCATCAGGGAACTTCCTTAACAATCCTTAAATCCAGGCCCTGAAATTGAGATTGACTCCCTTCAATAAAGTTGTTGTAACTCGTTGTGAGAACCGTTGTCAACTGATTGAGGCAACCCACCAAATCATGACCGACATGCTATGCAAAGTAAGTTCCTTGATCGACAACTTAGCCAGGAGTAGGATTCCACACTACTTGATACCTCTTAGCCTTGTCCAAAATGTCCTAACTTTGGCCACTGCGGGCCCCGCTAGTCCCATCCAAACTCATCTTGCCTTTTCCCTGGGTAGCGCTATTCCCTTATACGTAGACCCAGAAGCAGGCGACTTGGCCTTCCTTCTCAGTTTGTCCATTATCGACACCAATAACAGTTACCAGCTCAAAGATGTTGTGAATATGGGATTTTGGCAAGGGAACACCCATGTCAAAATCCACACTCCTGAAGTCGTTGCATATCACGATAACAACAAGCAGTTGTATCTGGCCCCAAACCTAAAGATGTGTACGCTCACTAAGGACATTCACTTCCTCTGCCTGAGTAAACCCTTTGTATGCGATAATACCGAGGGCATCTGCGGCCTAGAATCCATTAGACCAGACACTAGCTGCCCCGCCAAAGAGACACCACATTCTCAAGTTGAGGTAACACAAGCCGAAATCATCAGAACCCGATGGCTGGTCAACACCCCAGTGCAAACAGCTACCCTCACATATGATCAACACGACACAGCCTCACGCATTATCTTGCCCAACCAAACTCTATGGATCACTGTCCCTAAGGGCTCGATCCTCCATATTGACGAGTTAGCATTGTATCACCTTAACGACGACGAGTATCAGGCTGAAATCAAAATCTCACCCTTCTTCAAACAGCATTCCTTTGTCCTCGATCCAGAATTGGAAGAAAGGATCAAAGAGTAAGGAACGCAACTTATTGATTTGACACCTGTTGATGACACAGCTTTAGAAGCTATCGCTCGCCTTCCGCCCGCTGGCGCGCCAATTATTCAGTCTTGGTCTGCCGCTGACACAGCGCTTTGCATCTCTACTATTGTAGGATACGTTGTGACTTTGACAATGGCCTTCCTCCTACAAAAGCGAGTGAACGCCGTTCAAGAGTCTTTCAACAAATGCACGTCAGGCGTCCCGCGCCTTTTCCGACATGATAAAACTTACCAAGAACCCGAACCCGAGAACTCAACCAACCTGATTGAGATCATGCCTATACCGCCTCGTCGAACCCCTGACAATTAAACCAATCGGAATGACCCAATTGCCAATAATCCTAAACAATGCATCCCTACGTCTTCTCAAGTTTCTAACCTGTTCATTCCCAAATTACCCTGCACCAGGATTCAGTCAGTGATGGAGATGTTGTTTGTGTCTTGTGTGCCTGTTCTCTCTGCCTCTTGTTCCAGTGCCCGCCGATGTTCCATCGGGAACATCACTGAGCCAAAGGGGGATGTGTAGCACTTGAGTGGACAGGCCCACATTACTATGGACTCTCACACATCAAAGGAACACGATAAGATTATTTTGTTTAACATTTAAGAGTCATAAAAATCAACCAACTCCAATAATGGCACCGTTCCGTCTGGAGCACCCCTTTGCTAATCTCTGAAAAAGACACAGGAAGGGAGAGATTTATAGAGCCACATCCTTGAGCGACCTAATAACTGACCTTTGTTCGCCAGATCTACTTAGAAACAGAATTTCATCGTTGCTCCTTTGACTAGCTTACCATAAAAAAACACAGAAGTAAAGAACTTATTTGGAGATAGGACAGCGACCACAAACACCAAGAACTCCTGAACATTAATGCATAACTCAATGATGGTATCAACAAGGAAGATGGGTTTACAATGAGACTCTCTTTACAAAAGAGTGCTAGCCTTAAAACTCTCGCTTCAAACCGCAAAACTCCTTATGTGTGTGCATATGTGTGTGTGTGTATGTTTATGTGTGTATATGTGTTTTATTAAGTTTAGTCCATGTATTATAGAATAACAGTTAGCAAATAAACCTTGTTTCATTTATAAATAATTATGTCTTGGGCTGTGTGATTTTCAAGTTTTAAACTATTTGCTAATTTGCGTTACCTAGATCAACTTGAAAAAAGTACAAATTTTGTTTGTTTTATTGTTGGCCACGAAGCAAGATAAACTAAATTGTTAAAGATATACTGATGTTAATGGTCGCTGGACGAGTCGTTAATTAAGTATAAATCGTAAGTTAAAGATTAATATCACTTTAATCAAAGCAATATTGAATCTTTAATAAATGATTCCCCAAAGCTGAAATAATAGCTTCTAAATTTATTACACTACTGTTA
This sequence comes from Ptychobarbus kaznakovi, assembly GCA_027422405.1. Classification (NCBI taxonomy): domain Eukaryota; kingdom Metazoa; phylum Chordata; class Actinopteri; order Cypriniformes; family Cyprinidae; genus Ptychobarbus; species Ptychobarbus kaznakovi. The sequence goes on along the minus strand of CM049795.1, from coordinate 26,950,620 downwards.
TAAGCATGAGCCTCATCCGACTGGTGGTGGCGGTGGTGGTGTCGCAACAATATATAGTGATATTCTCAATGTTACTCAGAAAACAATCTTTAACTCATTCAAAATACTTCTGAAAAAATCTGTCCTAACTCTTGCTCTGGCTACTGTGTATAGACCGCCAGGGCCATATACAGATTTTCTAAAAGAATTAGCAGATTTCCTCTCAGACCTATTGGTTAATGCTGATAAAGCACTTATTGTTGGAGATTTTAACATTCACGTTGATAATACAAATGATGCGTTAGGACTTGCGTCATCGGGCCCACAATCGTTTTAATCATACGCTAGATTGAATTATATCGCATGGAATTGATCTTACTGATATAGATATCATACCTCAAAGTGATGATGTTACTGATGTTACTGACCATTTCCTTGTATCGTGCATGCTGCATATTACTGATATGCACTATATGGCTCTGCGTTATCGTCCAGGCAGAACCAACAACATGTTTATTAGATCCTGTACCCACTAAATTATTAAAATAGTTGTTACGTATAGCAGAAGAACCGCTTCTCAATATTATCAACTCCTCATTATCTTTAGGTCACGTCCCAAAACCATTCAAGCTGGCGGTTATTAAGCCTCTTATTAAGAAACCAAAACTATATCCTTGTGAACTGGCAAATTACAGGCCCATTTCAAATCTTCGTTTATGTCCATTTAGAAAAAGTTGTGTCTGCTCAATTGTGCTCCTTCTTGCAAAATAAATTATATCTATGAAGAATTTTAGTCAGGTTTTTGGCCCCACCATAGCACAGAAACTGCACTTGTTAAAATTACAAATGACTTGCTTCTTGCGTCAGACCAAGGCAGCATCACATTGCTAGTTTTACTTGATCTTAGTGCTGCGTTTGACACTATAGATCATGACATACTCATAGATTGATTACAAAACTATACAGGTATTCAAGGGCAGGCTTTAAGCTGGTTTAGATTCTACCTATCCGATCGCTACCACGTTGTTTATTTAAACGGGCAGGCATCTAAATGATCAACAGTAAAATATGGAGTACCACAAGGATCTGTCCTAGGTACTCTGCTATTTTCATTATACATGTTGCCCCTTGGTAATATTATTAGAAAATATGGGATTAATCTCCATTGATATGCTGATGATACTCAACTATATATCTCAACAAGACCAGATACAACTTCTAAACTATCTAAGCTAATGGAGTGTGTTCAAAAATGTGAAAGATTGGATGACCAATAATGTTCTCCTATTAAATTCAGATAAGACAGAGATATTACTTATTGGACCTAAAACAGTACACATAATCTCTTGGATTACAATTTGCAACTAGACGGATGTACTGTTACTTCCTCTACATAGGGCTGTAGTCAAGTCCACCTTTGTCGAGTCCAAGACAAGTCCAAGTCCAGGACTATCGAGTCCGAGTCAAGACCGAGTCCAAAGAGGTTCGAGTCCAAGTCAAGTCCAAGTCCAAATGAGACCGTCAAAACAGAGAAAGAAAAATAATCTTCTTCAAAACCACATACTTAATTATTGATAATTTATGTGATACAAGAAACAGCATATCTTCTATTCTAAGATAATAATTTTGCATTATTATTTGTAATGATCTAAAAGCATGTGCAGCAACACTGTAGGATCAAATTAGGCTATTTTATTTATTTTAGCTTTAGCAATTTCACTAAAGTCACATAACCATTATAGTGTAACAATCATATTATGGGTTGCCAATGGAAAATATTACAAATAACAAGCAACATAAGTGTAAAAAAAATTAACATGTTCCCATTCTTGAACTTGTTACTTGTTCTAAAGCAGGGTGTCCAAACTCAGTCCTGGAGGAGGGCCAGTGTCCTGCAGAGTTTAGCTCCAACTTGCCTTAAAACACCTGCCTGAAAGCTTCTAGTATGCTTATATTGGCTGTTTCAGGTGTGTTTGATAAGGGTTGGAGCTGAACTCTGCTGGACTACAGCCCTCCAGGACCAAGTTTCGAGACCTCTGTCCTAAAGAAGCCATAGTACAATATAACCCTCCCAAGCAAGGCTGTGTAGCATATAAACACTTTCAGGTCTGTGTGTCTGTGTGTGTGGTTGCGCATGCATTTGTTTGCTATTTGCCTTTAGCCATATAACATAAATGCTATATAATATATACATCCCCGGGGATGGGGGATATAGACAGTGTTACAGGTGTTCATTTAGTTCAGTTAGAGAACAGACAATTAAAGATTTAAAAAATAAAGAAATTTAAAATTTGACTTTTTTTATTGCTGGGCGATATGGCAAAAAAAAATATATATTGATTTTCTCAGAATATTTGACCAATTCTTGATTTTGTAAGATTGTAAATAGTCAACTTGAAAATGTAACTACAACATGATTCAAGCAACTTTTTCTTTATTAAACCTCTAGTTAAATAAAACTCTATTCTAAGTGCACCACACATGAAGTTGTCTTCATGATGTAAATGTAAAAAAAAATCACTAAATATATTTGCAGAAAAGATGCATGAACTACAACTACATCTTGTACAAACCATTATTATGCATATTAGGCTATATGTTCAGAAATAATGCAAAAAAACTCAAGTAATTTCAAATTCAAAATGGACTGAAGGTATAACACAGAGAGTGCTATTATTAACTATAAAGACTCATGAAAACATAAATAACACTAAACTAAATAACACTAAAACAATGCACAGCAGATTTCAGCCTGTCACCCTGGATGCAAACACAGGTTTTGTATTTGATCATGCTACTTTTCCATAGTTTTTTTTTTATATGTAAACATCGTCGCGATTGACCGTCGCGTGCATTTAAACGGTTTTCTAAAAACACGAGAGCTCTAGTTATTAAAAGATGTTTAAATCATATCTTCTTGCATTTTGTCCTATTCCGCTGCCCGTGTCGCATCTTTGTCAACACAAAATATTCTGTTTGAATGGCACCTAGAGAGCATCACACGTGAGCGGTTAATCATGTGCATCAACATGCGGTTTGATTGATTGTTCTTTTCTTTACTGTTATTATCAAAGTGTCTAATTCTAGCGTTTGGTAATATTTCTATTCAAAATCGCGATTTCCTTGATTTATAAAAAAATCTAATTGTGGCAAAATATTAAATTCGAATTAATCGATAAAATCTGATAATCGCCCAGCCATTGCCACAGTGTTTGCTTATTTTTTACTTTATTACAATTTTTGTGTACTTATTTATTTTATTTTACATCCAGGTGGATGCCGTGCTCTCAGGCTTTATTCGTTTTGCTCTTATTCGTTATTTTTCTTATTTCATTTGGTGCACAGCGTTTGATGATTTTCTGTTTTTTTTTTGTTTTTTTTACATTTAAACATTTTGTAAGTTTGTTATTTTATATTAGGCTTATAGCATGGTAATTGTGTATTTTATTCGTTTTGTTAATTAAAGTCCATGTTTATTGCAGAGAAAGTTGTTTGTTGTAAGTTATAGATAAGCAATTGACCAGAAATTAAAGTGAAAGCAAAATGCTCACGGCATTAATAAGGTATTTAAAAGCGAAGGAAAGTGAGAGGGGAAAACTCAACGAACTTGGTAAAACCAAACTGTTATAATGCAACTCGCCGACATCGTGTCTGTGGCCAAAATAAAAATAATTTATGTCTCAGCGCAGCGCGCACACTCGGAGCCAGGCATATGACAGGCAGCTGTGCATTTAACAGGCGACCAATGAAAATGCCCGTTCTAGATGGAGTTAAACCAATTACATTGCCTTTTTCGAGACAAGCACGCCAGATTAATGTTTTGTTTCGAAAGAGAAAAAAAGCATATAGACTTGGACTCGGTCGAGACCAACTGGAACATTTGCGAGTCCAATGACCAAGTCCGAGACAAGTCCGAGTCCAAATACCAACGAGTCCAAGGACAAGTCCGAGTCGATAGAAAAACGTTCGGAGTCCGGACTCGAGTCCAAGACCGGACTTGAGTACTACAGCCCTACCTCTACAGTCAAAATTCTGGGTGTTATATTAGACAGCAACCATCTTTTGAAAATCATATTTCCCATGTTACAAAAACAGCATTTCTTCCATCTTAGAAACATTGCTAAGCTACAGAACATGTTAACTGTTTCTGATGCAGAAAAGTTGTTAATGCATTCATGACCTCTAGACTGGACTATTGTAATGCACTGCTAGGTGGTTGTCCTGCATCTTCAATAAACAAGCTACAGATAGTACAAAATGCTGTGGCTAGAGTCCTTACCAAGGTCAAGAAAATATGATCATATTACTCCAATTTTACAGTCTCTGCACTGGCTACCTATTAAGTCCCGTATCAGTTACAAAATAGTATTACTTGCCTATAAAGCCCTAAATGATTTGGCATCATCTCTACCTCTACAATACCAACCTGCTCTCTTAAGGTTGCAAAACTCTGGACGCTTGGTAGTACCTAGGATAGCAAAGTCCACTAATGGCGCTTTTCCACTGCATGGTACAGTACGGTTCAGCACGGTACGGTACGGCTCAGTTCGGGTCGGTTTGCGTTTCCACTGCAGTTTAGTACCGCTATAGAGTGGGCGGGATTATTCACGCGGTCGTTATAGTGGCGCCGCCTCTACTGCCGTGACATATCGTAAACGCGCCACAAACAAACTCACAACAAAGAAAGGAGACGGACTAGTGTTCTTCATTCTCGACATGTGGATGTTTTTAACAGCAATGGAGAGGACTATGAGAATGCTTGGGATTTACCCCCAGCAGCAGAGACTGTGGTGGCAGTGCCACAGGCTGTAGAGGAGGAGGGCAGATGTGCTGCGTTACTTGATTAGTTAACTATTCACGTAGCGTGTTCTGTAAAGTGAATTATCAATAAACTTTTGAATATTTCAAAATTTACAATGTATCCCTTGTTTTTTTTATTTATGTAATGGTTTTTATAATCGTGGCATTAATTATTTGTCTTTTTCAAGAGGTTCGTTACGTGCTCATACAATAATACATATTTAATATAGTCTGGAGGTACACTTATTCGATCAGATTGTTTTTAATTGAAGCAAAACACACATACAAAGGTAAAAATATAAACAGAAGACATAACGTTACTCTGAAAATATAGCAAGTTCAAAAGAATATACATAAGGCTTTTTCATTCCGCGTCACCCCATCAAGCTCACGCTGGATCCGCTCCTCGGCTATCAACGAGAGGAACGTCTGTACTTCCTCAACAGACAATGAAACAGCTATTTTGTGGTTGATACAAAAAGGTGCGTTTGTTCAAACAAAAGCTGCATCCGCTCCTTCGCTGGCTGTGCTAATTTAAATCTAGCGGGTCTATGGGTCTCATGTCGCAAGTTCAGTGACGCAGTAATGACGATTTTCTCCGGCCAATCAGTGATCAGTAGAGTTTACACGTCACGTTTTGGTAACGGTACGGATCGCTTGGAACCCCGGCCGAGGTGGTACTAAAAAAGTACCAGGTACCAGGTACAGTACCCAGTGGAAAATCCCCCAAAATCTCCACCTGGATGATGCGACGGCAGCTATAATGCGCCAGAACGCCCACCACACACCAGCTTATTGGTGGAGAGGAGACATAGTGATGAAGCCAATAAAAGTATGGGGATAATTAAGAGGTCATGATGGTCAGAGGCCAATGGGCAAATTTGTCCAGGATGCCGGGGTTGTACCCCTACTCTTTTTCGAAGTACATCCTGGGATTTTTAATGACCACAGAGAGTCAGGACCTCGGTTTAACATCTCATCCGAAGGACAGTGCTTTTTAAAGTATAGTGTCCCATTACTATACTGGGACGTTAGGACCCACACAGACCACAGGGTGAGCACCCCCTGCTGGCCTCAGTCACACCTTTTCCAACAGCAACTTAGTTTTCCCATGGGGTCTCCCATCCAGGTATTGACCAGCTCAACCTTGCTTAGCTTCAGTGGGAAACCGGTCTTGGGCTCCAGGGTGATATGGCTGCTATGCTGATATGGCAGTCTAATAACTGTATATTTTACGCCATTATAAGACTATAGACTTCAATAAGGGTACACACCATATTTAATTGTGAATGAATATGAGATTGTGAAGGAAACAGTCTGTTCAGCTGCACTGTAAAAAAAAACCCTGTTGTTTTTACAGGAAAACGTTGGCAGCTATGGTTACCAGAGAATTCCTGTAAAAAATTACAGCAGCACAGTAGATAACTTTATACACAATATGTAAATTGATTTATCAGTGAATGAAATCACAGCTGAATCAGCATTACAAACTTTATGTCTACCAAAAAAAACTTGTTTATTTATATACAACAGTGTTATGCAAAATTGACTATTTGTATTTTTACATGTAATAATTGCTTATTGTGCATCAATAATGATACAATTAACAGGGAAATATATCAAACAAAACGCATTTTAACCGGTAAAACAACAGAAAAACTTTACATTTTAAATTGAGATATTCTGTTTATTATACATAAAAATCTATTCATAATACGCTGTTTTTTATGTTTTAATAATGAAGTTATTGTGGTAAATCTCAAAAACAACATCTTGAGAAAAGACAAGAGAGAAAAATATAACTTGAGAAATCTATTTAACAGCCATCGTCAATAGTTGTAAACAACTGGATGAATTTTTATTCAAACAAAGTTTTCAAAGTTTGAAACAAAGTTTATGTGCCAGGCACACAACAACAACCCACACTCTCCCTGTCTGGAATGTTCCACAGTATGGCATACAACTTATCTATCTCCATGGAGACAATCAGGTGATGCAAAATGGCCAAGTTACAGGTCAGATCTACAGGCGAGCCCCCTCACGTTTAAGGTATTTTTTGCAATAAAAACAGTTCTAATTGAATAAATGCAAGATAGATCAGTTTTATACCATATTGTGAAACATTCCCGCAAAGAACGAACATCTTCATGAAACAAGCAGGTGGCGGACTCACTACCAGAAAAAGTGCACCTTTAAGAATAAAAAAAAAAAAATGATATAGTGCCTTAGTAAACATAATACACATTGTGGATTTAACAAAGCGAAAACTAAAAGTACCTCTTCTCAAACAAACAGAGAAAAAGTTATTCTCAAACAAAGAGTCAAGAGTCCACAGAAAGAGTCCATATTTAGGCTTAACGCCACTCGTGATCGGAGAGTTCCTGTATCAGGGTGAGGACTCCAGGGTTCACGTTGAGATGACGCTTGGAGTTTTTATCCTCTACTTTGGTTCCTTTTTCTGGGTTTATCGAGAAAAAACACCTGTAGAACAAAAGCATATTAAGCATTAATTGATCAGTTATAAAAAAAAAAAAAAGACTACAAGAAACAATATCACACTACGGTCCAAAGTTTGGAAAGTGTACTTTTTTGATTGTTTTTGAAAGAAGTCTCCTGCTGCTCAACAAGGCTGCATTTATTTGATCCAAAATACAGCAAAAACAGTATTATTGTGAAATATTTTTTACAATTTAAAATAACTTTCTATTTCAATATATTTTAAAATGCAATTTGTTTCTGTGATTTAAAGCTGCATTTTCAGCATCATTACTCCAGTCTTTAGAGTCACATGATCCTTCAGAAATCATTCTAATATGCTGATTTGCTGCTCAAGAAACACTTATCAATGTTAAAAACAGTTGTGTACAATTTTTCAGGATTATGTAATGAATAAAGTTAAAAACAACAGCATTTATTTGAAATATAAAGCTTTTGCAACATTATAAATGTCTATACTGTCACTTGATCAATTTAATGCATCCTTGCTGAATAAATGTATTAATTTAAGTTCATTCCTAAAAAACAAACATTTTTTTTTTATAATCTTACCAACCCAAAACTTTTGAACGGTATTACAATGTTACAAAAGCAATCTATTTCAGATAAATACTGTTCTTTTGAACTTTATATTCAATGAAAAAAAAAAAAAACTGTTTTCAACACTGATAATAATCAAATGTTTCTTGAGCATCAAATCATCATATTATAATGATTCCTGAAGGATCACATGACTCTGAATTTTGAGCATTTTAGTGATGCTCAAAATTCAGCTTTGAATCACAGGAATAAATTACACTTTAAAATATATTCAAATAGAAAAGTTATTTTAGATTTTAATAATATTTCACAATATAACAGCTTTTTTTGTATTTTTAATAACATAAATGCAGCCTTGGTGAGCAGAAGAGACTTCTTTCAAAAACAATAAAAATAGTACAGTTTCCAAACTTTTGACATGCATATATATATAAAAAAAAACAGTCTGAGCCTTGCCAAGACTCAGAGCCAAACCAAGACCGAGACTCAGGCCACACCCAGAGGCAAGGCCGAGAGTCAGACCCAGACTAAGTCCGACTCTTAGTCTGGGTCTGACTCTCGGTCTTGAGTCCCGGCCTTAGTTAAGGTCCGGATTAAGACCAGGACCTCTGAGCCGGACTCCAGGTCCCAGGTCTGAGAAATGAGTAAGCCATGTATACACCTTTGAAGAAACTCCAGAGTTGAAGCCAGCTCAGATGGATAGTGAATATTAAAACAGTAGTAGCTCCCGAACATGAGGCACAATGCAGAAATGAAGGAGGAGATGTTTGTGTTGATAAGGTTCCGATCCAGACTCAGCATGTACCTTGTGGAGGAATAGCAGGACTGTCCTATGAACAAATTATTTAACAGGTTATATTAATAAGTGCTGCACTCACATGACAAATTCTATAAACAGTGCAATTAAAAAAAAAGAGATATGAAACAGACTTACCACAGACAACAACAACGGGTGTCAGAGGCACTTGCTCCAGTTGGACCTCTTCTGCCAGACATGTATCTTCTACATGGAAGAACATGGACTCCTCCTCATCAAAGCAGCTGAGCAGAAGCAGGGTCATCTCTATCACATCATCTGAACAGCCACTCTGCAGTCCCCGCATCCTCTGAAGCCTTGTGAAAACGGCGGGCACATAATGAAACTGCGCATTTTAAATCCGCAACAACAGCTATAGGAGCAGCTTGCGGTGCATTATGCACACGATAAAAATGGCCCTTGAAAGCTGAGTAAGTGGTAAATGTTTGACTACAGTTGGCGCCAACACATTTAAAAAGACAACGGGGCTCATTCCTATTCACTTTGCAATGTAGTACATAGCCTCTTAAATGTAACCAATTTATTTTTGCAAAAGACACAGGTGATCATTTTTGGGATTTCAAGTGTTTGCCTGTGCTTTTCAGCTGAAACAAGTTAAACATTGATCTAGCTAGCTAGTTTACACCATGTGCTTTCAGCACACATTTTCGTTTGGTCTCGAAAAAAGTAGGCTAAACACTGTGAAGCTTACCGTGCAAACTTTTAATTTTCCGACTGAAGAGCAGCAGACCCTCTAAAAACTTCTTAAAATTGTAGATAACTTTTAAACGACACTGTTCCGAAGACTTCTGCTGTGCCTGTTTTCTTTCTAGCAAGGGCTGCTCTGGCTCGCTCGTTATTGACGTCAGCCGCAGGTGAGCGTCTCCCGCTCCTCACGTCATTATCCAATCAGAGACGAGCTTATTTGCGAACTATGACATTCAAAATTAGCAGACTCAGTGGCAGAGCAAAACAAGTCTGTGGTTAGAGGAGGCACTGGTTGTTTAGCCTGTGATAATGATACAATGCTCAAATATCAATGCTGAAATAATTTATAAATATAAATAGAAAACCAGTAGGCTAAGTATAACATTACAATTTAAAGACTAAAAGAAACATAAGGCATATAAGGATTAGGACTGAACAGAAGTGTTACTTTGCACAGGCCTCAATAATTTTAATTCCTTATACACATACTCTATAAATAGAGTAGGCTACAAATAAATCATAAAGCTATGTTAGTGAAGGCACTGTTTGGTTGTTTAGCCTGTGATAATGACACAATGCTCAAATTATTACTATTGTTTTATCAATAGGCCTATGTAGAAAACCAGTAGGCTAAGAATTACATTAAAATTTAAAGACTAAAAGAAACATAAGGCATATAAGGATTAGGACTGAACAGTACCTATTACTTTGCATATCAATACATTTAATTTCTTATACACACTCTACAATATGCTACAAATAGCCTGAATTATAAAAACAATGTTATTATAATTGTAGACTATATTTTTATATATAAATACAGACAGGCAACCTCTCAGGTTCACAACACATTTTTTTGTAAAAACATTTTTACTACCTCAATTTGCATCAATCATGTTAAAAGTACAGCATAAACTTGTATAGTGATTTACTTATTGTATTTTTAAGAACAATGACTAAATCTTAGTTTTTACAATTTTTTCATGTCAAAATGAACAAAGTTTGTT
>CM049795.1:26847580-26940194 GCA_027422405.1 Ptychobarbus kaznakovi | reverse complement strand
GATCGCGCTCCCACGTGAGACGTTTCAGCAGCGCGCAACATGAAAGCCTTTTTAATCATGCCACCTAGGAAGGAGAGGTTACCCGCACGTCACTTCCACAAGGTGTCTTTACCACACCTTTTCCTGGCTATAAGCAGAGCCTGTTTGGAGGCTTCACAATTTTGCCCTGCCTGGGGCTTCGCCGTTGGAGTGTGGCGGTGACAATGTTTTTTGTGTGACTCCATAGCTTCGGCAGAAGTCCTTAAATTCCTCTGCGTAATATTGCGGACCGTTGTCCGTTCGAAGAGTGGTAGGGATTCCGTGTCTGCTGAATTGAGCTTTTTTAGGGCTTCCACGACAGTACTGCAATGTAGACCGTTAAATTTATCCAACTCAATGAAATTTGAATAGTAATACACCAGCAGGACATAATGATTACCTTCAAACTCAAATAGATCTTAAGCCACCTCTTCGAATGGAAGTTCTGGAGTTTCTGTGGGTTTGAGCGGTTGTCTAGGTCAGGGGTTTTCAACCTTTTAGGACATGCGCCTCCCCAAGTTTGTCTAATTTCACTCACTCCGCCAGCGCCCCCCCCCGCCAGCTCCGCCCCCTATTAATGTATCCACCAACCGATTATTATTTATTAACATGAACATAACACATAAACAAATATCCATTAAAGCTATAAAACAGCTAATTATTTTTCTTTTTGCTCTTTTGGATTAATTTACATAAGAAATGCATTGATCCGTTATATTGATGTACATTTGATATTATTTTACTGTTTTTTACGTCACGTCAAAAACCGACTGAGCTTACGAGGATACTCCTCTCAGCGGTTTCTCAACCCGCGGCCCATCACAAATCCAATGCGGCCCACCATGCTGAATGTTACAGTCTTATGTGTTGAACATAATTAAAAAATAACTTTCAGTTTTACAATTAGTTTTAGTTTTTACATTCATTTAAAAATGTACTAAACACAAATAAGCTAATTTTTTGTTATGTAAATAATTTAGTTTTTCATATATTGTTTTCAGACATGAGCAGACCTATGTACTCACGTAATTAATGGTACGCATTTAACGAACACTTACAAGCGCACTTCGGCAGAATTAAATTCAAATAGTCTTCAGCAGCCATTAGTTCTGTAAAATTGAGCATCGATTTAACTTAACAACCGATTTGTTAAGGGAGAAAACGAAATGTGGAAAATGCCAGCAAAGAAACGCATTCAAACAAGAATAGTCTTAGCATCAGCAGTGAAGAGAGTGATGGACTTACTTTCGGTGTGCCCAGACACCTACTTGAAGATGTTCATGCAAAAAAGAAACACCCATAAACTACTACGCAGCAATCATCCTTATTACAGAAATGTGGCAAAACATCTCTGGAGAGAAACTCAGATTATTCAATTTGAAAAATCTTTCCATATTTGGATCAACATAGGCAACATTTGTGAACGCACACTTTCTGCAATGTCATGTGTCACGCTTCCGTGCGCGTCTTTCAGACTGTAACTTACAATCTCAACTTCATTGTGCTGTTACTCATTTCAAGCAGAATTTCACTAAATTGGTTCCCGACAGCATCGGATGTTTTATTATTGGTGAGTAGAATTATTTATTTAAATAAATGTTATCGTTCAGATATCATAATATTTAGGCTATAAATAATATAATAAATCTGGTTGGTTTGTATTGATGATGTAATATTTAAATGAAATGTGTGCGGCCCGTGAGACTTGCATTTGGACCATAGTGCGACCCGGTGAAAAAAAGGTTGAGAACTACTGCGTTCAAGTCATTGGTATTCACCTGCTGTCTGAGAAGGCTATCTGTTCGGGCGCTTCAGGTGTGCGCACGGCGAGCATAGAAACGCTCTATCACAGTGCGTGAGTACCGCATTGAGATGTCTTGGGCTTAAATGTCTTAAAATTACTTTTATGTTTAAGCTGACAAGACAAAACACGTGAGAATGAAAAACTTTCTTAAGAAAGCAGCACTGGCCTGATCGTTAATATAGTTTTGGGGGGCTGAAACCCACCTAAAAATGGTTTAGAACCACCCCTGCTGGTATAGCGTGCATAATTATACTGAAACATAAAAATATAACCAGTTTACCTGATTTAATGTGATGGCTGTGTCTGAAATAACAACATGCCAATCCGTGGTTGGATTTCTGACACGACTAAAGCCTAGTTCACACTACAGGATTTTACATGTCGGCAGATCGCTGTGCTGTTCAGACTATGTGACTTGATTGTCCGTCTTTAAGTCGTTGTGGTATTCACACTACGTGACTCTGTGTAAATGATCCGCAAACCAGGGGTTACACACTACAGGAGCTGACAAAAACTCTGTCGCCCAGCGACTTTATCTGGTCCCTAAACCACGTTTTGTCACGAAAACACACGCGAGAAGTGGAACGGGAAATGACGTGAAACAACATGCGAAACAGGAAGTGGAAATGGATGTCGGCACGAATTTAATGCTGAAAACTGTTTGCGCGATTATCTGTTCTGATAAAACCCCAAAAAGAAGAAGAAAAGAAAATTAGTGAAAGAGTGGATCAGTACATGTGGGCAGCAGGGATTGTCTGTGCTACAGAGAGAGTTGGAGGTGAGTAAAACATGTTTATCCACATTTTTCCTTAACCGTTGAGCGGCACCATCATTTATTATCGACTCTGAAAATATGTTAATTTGACTAGAATTGTTGTGTAATATTCGGTTCCTGTGAAAAGCTGTTCCAACTTCCTAAATTCAATTTCAAGATGAAACACGCAAATGAATGGAGCTGAAAATACTAGTGCACGGCTCTCAAATTGCTACTTGTTTAATAGATTATTTCAAAAAGGTAATGAAGTTTCAATGTTTCAATGTTAAGCATTAAAGTAAAGTTATGAACTGTCTGCAACAATGTCAAAATAGTGCAGTTTGTGCTTTAATTTTAGTTTGAATAGTTTGATTAACTCTTTCCCCGCCTTTGACGAGATATCTCGTCAATTAAGAGACAACGCTTCCCCGCCATTGACGAGTTTTTACGGCAATCCGTGTTCTAGGTATATTACGGTAAGGAAAGCCCTAGCGCATGTCCTGAATGAGTTACGGGACTTCCGGGTGCGAAATTAAAAAATGTACGGCATAACATAAAAGGACAGTGTAGATCATATCACATATTAAAATGAAGAGGTATACAGCTGAACAGGCATTGGAGCTGTTGATGGACTCGGACTCCGATCACTCGTGTTTTGATCATTTTGAATCCGATCGGGACGAAGTCAGTGAGGGAGATGCCTTTACAGACACAGAAACTTCTAGTGTAGTGGATAGACCAATTACCCGTCGATCTGGCTGAAGACGAAGTGCACCAGCCTGTTTACGTGTGGACACTGATAGTTCAGACGGCGATACTTCAGACACTTCGTGGAGAGATTCAAGGTCGTCTCATTCTACAGTGTAGAATGAGACGATAGAGGTAAGACAGATAAGGAAATGGCCAAAAAGTGTCTCTTTCTTGTGCACATTTGGTGTAATATAGTGTGCATATAAATATAGTGATATATATGTGTGCACTGTGCACGCATAAATGTATATGTATGTATGTACATGTGTGTGCATGATCTATATATGTATGTATGTATAATGTACATACATGTGTGTGCATGATCTATATATGTATATAAAAGTGTATTTGTGTGTTTGCATGTATGTGTGCGTGTGTGTGTATAAACATATGTGTGTGTCTGTTCTGTTTATTGAATGCAATTTCAATTATTCATATAACTATTTACAGGTAGAACACAGCAACGAGGCAGAGGTCGGACACGTGAAGCACATCGACATGGTCCTGCTGGTGACCAGACACGAGCCGCTGTGAACCATCCAGCTGAAGATCCTGAACCTGTTCATGAGTGGCATGAAATGAACTGGCTGCCAAAAAACCTTCCCTTCTCTGAGAATCCTGGGCCTCTCAGTGATGCTGCTGCTCTTGATTCAATAGAACCTAAAGACTTTGTCGAGCTGTTCATTTCTGATTTACTGATTCAGAACATTGTTGATCAGACCAACCTGTATGCAGATCAGTGTATTCAGGCTATGGATGGTACTTCACAGCATGCTAGAATTCATGCATGGAATCCTGTCACAGTTTCAGAAATGAAAGTCTTCCTGGGGCTGTTTTTTCTCACTGGTATTATTCATAAGCCTGAACTTGATATGTACTGGTCTACAGATGAAATGTTAGCTACCCCCTACTTCAGCAAGGTCATGTCTTGCAACAGGTTTGAAATCATATGGAGATTTCTTCACTTCAATGATAATAGAGCAAGGCCAGCCAATGACACTGACAGGCTGTACAAAGTCCGCCCTGTCTTAGATTACCTCGTGACCAAATTCCGTGAAATGTATCAGCCTAACACAAACATTTGCATTGATGAGGGTATGCTTCTGTGGCGTGGGCGCCTAGCTTTCAGGGTGTACAATCCTCAAAAACCCATCAAATATGGAATAAAATCCTACATCTTGTGCGATTCTGAAACAGGGTACTGTTTTAACCTATTGTGGAGAAAGTTCTCCTCTGAAAGACACGGTTGTCTCTCTTCTTGATCGCCTAGCAGGTCATGGTTACAGATTATTTATGGATAACTTTTACAACTCTGTACCACTGTGTAAGCACCTACTTGATTTGAAAACCCATGTCTGTGGTACAATTAGGAAAAACAGAGGTGAACCACCAGTCATTCGAGATCTCAGAAATGCTGACCTTAGGATTGGGGAAACAGTCATGTGTCACATTGAAAATGTGATGGTCTTGGCATGGCGAGACAAACAAACAGTGAAAATGGTCACAACATGCCATGAGAACAACATGTCAGGAAGTCACACAAGTGGACAAAGAAATTTGTCACATATTTGTTTCAGATCAGTTTGTTCAATACTTTTGTCATTTACAAAGCAAAAAACCAACAAGGTAATTGTAAAACTCTCCTCTCTTTCATCCAGAGTGTTATAAAATCATGGACCAGCCAGGAACAGGCTGGTGGTGGGGAAGAAAGAGTTGACCCTCCAACTGAAAGCACTTCTAGAGCACCATACAACACTGACCCTAGAAATAGGGTGAATGACCTTTTTGCAGTTCATGCACTTGTTCCGATTGCGTCCACTTCCAAAAAGCAACACCCGACGAGAAGGTGCAGGGTTTGTGCACGTAACGGTTTGCGAAGTGAGACCTCATTCTACTGCAAAAGTTGTGGCGTCCCCTTACATTCCGGGAATTGTTACACAGTTTACCACTCAAAGATAAAATACAGTGCCTAAATTTTATTTACCAATTTACAATTTATTTATTTGCAATGTTTATTTATTTTTGAAGGTTTTATTTATAAAAAAAATATGACATCTGAATGCATTTTGCTTGAAAATGCACTACTTATAAAAACTTTTTCAAAAAGTTGTCTGGGAATGAGTTCAAGCTACATAATAACTGATGACTAGATTAATAAAGTTTTTTTCAAAACAATGCTTTGCAACAAACCTCTTACAATATGTAGTATTAAAAAAATAGCTCAAGCCAAATTTGTGTGAGTCATTCCTGTGTCGGTTTAAACTCTTAGTTATTTATAGCCAGGGAAAGAGTTAAGCTACATAGTCTGATGACTATATTACTGGCAGTTACAAACAATGCTTGCAACATATAAATTGTAATAATAAATGAAAAGCTTTGCTATAGTGATGAGAATCCTGTGTCTTTTTTTAGTTTTTTTTTATTGTTTTTTTAAAACATACTGAGGATTTTTTTCTTTTTTTAAATTGTTTTTTGTAATCATTATAATTTTTTTGAAGTTTATTTTTGTTTTGTTATTTTTTTATTTTTCGTTCAAATAGATGAATGATAAGACTGGGTTCAGGGAGCTGTTGCGAAAGACCACAGAGGATTTTGATTTCTTGCTGGAGAAAGTCAAACATCTCATAACAAAGCAGGATACCAAGATGAGACTGGCAATACCACCTAGAGAGCGTATGTCTTTGACCTTGCGCTTCCTGGCAACAGGTTGGTGTGACTGCATATCAAAGTTAAATTACATCTATGGATTTCTTGATTATTGTTAATTTTAATGTTTGTCTGTGTATGTTTTGTAATTTAATTTTTGTCTTATACAGGTGAATCATTCAAGTCCCTGAGGTTTCAGTACAGGGTTGGGACCAGCACCATCTCACAGATAGTTGTGGACACCTGTGCCGCTCTGAACCAGGTTTTGAAGGAAGACATCCTAAAGGTACTGTAGTTATGGCAAGCTTTGAAGAATGAAATTTCAGATATCCACTATACAACAGCATTTTTATATGAACATCCAGAACATATACACTCTGTATATCTACGATATACAGTAAAATGACCTTGAAAATATTATTTTACTACAAACAATGACATTTTTAAATTCTGCCAATTTATTTATATTATGTATATACATACTTGTATATATGACTTTATCCTTTAATTACCTGTGTGCCTATACTTTGTATCTTTCTATGCAATGTTATTTTATCTTTATACCTGTTTTTATGTTCTCTGTGATATGCTCTTTGCACTGAAAAGGATGGCTTATTAGGATCTAATTTTTTTGTACATGTAACTATGACAATAAAGATATTCTGC
The DNA here is from genome assembly GCA_027422405.1 of Ptychobarbus kaznakovi. Taxonomy (NCBI): domain Eukaryota; kingdom Metazoa; phylum Chordata; class Actinopteri; order Cypriniformes; family Cyprinidae; genus Ptychobarbus; species Ptychobarbus kaznakovi. Next base: position 26,933,556 of record CM049795.1, on the reverse strand, counting down.
ATTTAAATATAGGTTATGTAACAGGACCGACTAGACGAGAGGCGTGCGGATCCATTTGCAGGCTTTTATTAGAAGACATGGTCAAAACACAGGCAGGGTCGAGCAAATGGCAAACAGGTATATAGGGGCAAGGCAGGAGAGTACTCAGGTAAACGGGCGTGGTCTACGATCGGCAAACTATATCCAGAGGGCAAGGCAGAGAGATGATCCAGGTAACAGGCAGAAGGTCAGGAACCAGACAAGGCAACTTAGAATGACTGAACAGAAACTATAACAAAATGTGGAACGGCTTGGTATGTGGCTAACATCTGGAGGATGCTAAATGCTCAAACAATACTCGGCAGTGACAGAGAGGAAGTCCATGGCTTAAGTAGCTGTGTGATCAGTGTAATCAGCTGTGTGTGTTCAGAGTAATCAGTAGTAAGTTCAGTGCAATCAGCTGTGTGTCGTCAGTGCAATGGGTGATGGGAATTGTAGTCTGAGGTGGAGTGCAACAGTGAGTGTAGTGCAAGAGTTCATGTGGTGAGCGGGTGACCTCTGGTGGTGAGTGGGTGTAAGATCATGAACCGGATCGTGACAGGTTAACTCCCAGCCAATGTTTTTTTTTTCTTTCTTTTTCTATTATTGTAGACACCATCAACGGAGGCAGAATGGCAGGCAATATCCCAGGACTTTGAAAGGAAATTGCAGTTTCCACATTGCCTTGGGGCAATTGATGGAAAGCATATTCACATACAGCCTCCAAAAAAGAGTGGCAGTCTATACCACAATTACAAAGGCAGGTTCTCTGTGCTAATGATGGCTGTAGTAGATGCAAACAACAAGTTCATTATGCAAGCGTGGGTACCCAAGGTAGGGTTTCAGATGCTGGACTGTTTGCACACTCTGACCTGCGCAAAGCAATGGACCAGGGCCCACTGAACTTCCCTCCACCTGAGCCTTTGCCAAATTCTGACATCCTGATGCCCTACATGTTTGTAGGTGATGAGGCATATCCCTTAAGAAATGACCTCATGGAGCCATATCCATTCAGGCAGATGGAGCATGGGCAAAGAATCCTGAACTACCGTCTCTCGAGGGCACGACGTGTGGTGGAGAATGCTTTTGGCATTCTTGCCAACAGGTTGAGAGTTTTTAGGTCAACCATATGCTTGGAGCCAGACAAGGTCATAAAGATAACAATGGCCTCCCTATGCATCCACAACTTCCTCTGCGGACGCAGGTCTGAGGCGTATATACCTCCAGCCTTTGCAGACTGGGAGAACGCTGACCACAGCATGGTTGATGGAGCCTGGAGGAATCATGGGATGGGGGCTTTTCAGCCAGTGGAGCACAGAAGAGAGCGCAATGCTGCAGTAACAGCAAAAATGCAACAAAATCTTCTGCGGGACTATTTCATCTCACCAGCCGGTAGCGTTTCTTGGCAGGAGCAACGCATTTAGAATAGTACAGATGTTAATGTAAGTTTTTGTCTGTAAATGCATCCCTTTTGTTGTAAAAGTTCTATTTAAAAAAAGAGCATTATTATTGTGGTTCAGTTATTGACCTGTCATTGATTTTACACCTTCACACTTGAATAAGTATAATAAAAGTATATGTTCTGGACATTACCTGTTTTTTTTTTAATGTGTTAACAAGAGCAAAAGTGCAGGAATGGAAAGAATGAAAAATAATCCACTTTTTTTACAAAAATGTAAAGAAATACTGTAACTATTGAATGTATTGACAAGCTTTCAAAAATGTATAGACAGACTGTGTTGGATTTCAATAGTTTATTGAAAAAATACAGTATATTAACAGACAAAAACCAACCAGTGCTTCTACTTAACACTGCAACATAACCTTTAATAACTGTTCCATGTATTGAATGTTCTAACAAAGGCAACGGAAAATGGAAATAATTACAACAAACAAGCTGAATGTTATACCAAACTAAGCAAATACAGTAACAACTAATCAAAAACAGTATATTATATTGTTGTCAAAGGATTAATCACATTCAAAACTAAAATTTGTTAACATAATGTGTGTGTACTGTTTATATATAAATATATATACATATGTATATATAAATACACACACATACAGTACACATTTTGAAAATATTTATATTTACTTCCATGTATATATTTATATTCATATAATTAGTATATATATATATATATATTATTATTATTTATATAATAAACAACATTTATCTTAAATATATACATGCATGTGTGTATATTTCTATATACATAACATATATATATTACACAACACACACACACATTACAGGATTTCATAGTGGTCATGATTTTGCAATGTCTGCAAAAAGGTTTGATGGGGACTCCGAGCTGATGCGTAATGAGGATGAGACTGTGCTGGTGGCGGAGCTGAAATGATGGGTTGAAACTTACACTGCGTAGGTTGTGCAGTTGAAGACAAGGATCTGTTCCTTTCAGCCTCCTGAGTGTCATAGACCATTATCATTATGCTCCTTTTCAATCTGGCTAAGTATCCAGGGTCTTGAATCAGCCTCATTTCCAATACCACCTGGTTCCCAAATGCTGTCAATGCATCTGGAGTTGGTACAGCATCTACTTTTGCAGACAACTTCTTTAAAACTTCAAGCTTCTGCAGCTCTATATCAGTTTCTGATATCCTCTTGCGTTTCTCTTCCCTTTTGTGCAAAACCTTTTTTACCTTACTGCTAGCAGTCAAAGCAGTTTCTTCGACAGCTGTTGGTTCTCCTTCATTTGACGATTCAAGGGTGGAGCCAGTATGTGATGTGCCAGGTGCTGATGGTGTGTCAGGTGTTGATTCGGACAGATCCTGGTCCTCTGTATCACCCTGCTCACTGAATAATGCACCAAGCTGAAAAAAAGATGATATTGGTATGATTATGGAAGAGTTACTTTAATCTGCATTTATATTTTGTGTAACTCATTTCAGCACTGTAATATTCAGTGCACGTTATCAATACATCAGGGATAGGTAACGTCTGTTCTGGAGTAAAAAAAAAAAAACTCACCTGCCTGTAGCTCCAGTAATTCTGAAGACCTTGTATAGCTTGTTCAGGTGTGTTTGATTAGGGTTAGAGCTAAACTCTGCAGGACAGCAGCACTCCAGGACCAACATTGCCTATCCCTGCACTACATATTTGTGGTCTGTTGTGTAAACTGTCTAACTTACGGTGGTTTCACATTGACGATGAACTATGTAGCTTTTGATAAAATCCATTACTCTGAGGAGCCACTTTTGCCTTGGCGTCATGGGTTTGTTGCCACTCCCACTTGGTTTTGGTTTCAGCAACCTACTATACTGCGTTCGCAGGGATACTGCCCTGGTCTTAACATCCTCAACTGAAGAAGAAAAACAAGAAAGAAGATGCTTTGTTGTCAGTTGTTATGCACTCCATAATTTTATATGTCTGATTCAAACTGTCTTTAGGCCCAGAAACTGCTGGGTGGCGCTTACAGTGATGCTTGAACACAATGAAGTAGGGCTGCAAAACGATTAGTCGTGATTAATCGATTTAAAATCAAAGTTAGTTTACATACTATGTGTGTACTGTGTATATTTATTTATTATGTATATACAGACAAATATATGTAAACGTTTAAAAAATACTTGTATGTAAACACTTGCATATCATTTCTATTATATATAAATGTTTTTAATATAAATCTAACATATTTTCCTTGCATGTTTTTTTTTTTGATTTTATCCAAGGGCTATTTTTTGGGGTACCTTTATAAAGTACATTTCCCACTATCCCATTAATACTTTCATTTCAAATTATTACATTTGATCTATACATTCAACTATAATAATGTGATTATCTATACATTATCAAATTACATAATTTACACTGAAAAATACAACTGCATTAAATAATATTATGAGATTATTTTAAATATATTTGAATATAAATGAAATGCATATATACATTTCACTACTGATTATATCCTGTATAATTGAGTATGTGACGAATAAAAGAACCTTGAAATGGTGGAAATTATACTTTTCAACGAAATTGAAACGACAGTAGGTGCCAGTACTGAGCGTTTAAAGAGTGAGTAATTGAGTCATTCATTAAAACGATTCGTTCAAATGGCAGATTCATTAGATGTTTATGCATGAGCTAATGAAACTTTGATTCAACCGATTCGTTCAAAACACTGAATCATTCAGCAATGAATCGACTGTTTGCTGTGAGATATGCTGGGGTTCCGCCTAAAATGTAAGTGACCTAAAATTATTGTATTTGCTCATTAAACGGTTTGTAGAACTATTAAGCAGGCGTAATGGTGAAAACGTTATTTTATGTTGCCTAGCTAACTGTATTTTAAATAGAAAAAAATTCCATTTTGAATTTTTACCTCAGGACGTCCCCGGCCCAATTTAAACCCTGTATTTAATGTTAGCTCACCTGGCTGTTGAAGAGCATTGGCGATATCTGTCCACCTCTTCTCCTTCTCAGCTTGGTTGTGGTACATCTCGGTTGAAATATCATACAAGCATTCGTGCTCCTGCCACAGTTCAATTAAATGTTCTTCCATTTCTTCTGTCCACACTTTTTTTGACGTCATGTTGCTGCTACAGCTGCTGTTTTTGTTGGTTTACTTCCGGTGACCTTGCAGTGCTCTCTCATTGGCTGTAGCTCCTCGAGACACCTGGCATCATGTGATGTCAAGTCGGCCGACCGCTCCAGATATTTAGCATGCTAGATATTTGTTTGTCGTCGGCGAGGTGTCGGCGACGCGTCAGCGAGCCTCTTTGATGCATCGTTGTGTAGTTTACACATAAAGATTGCAGAGCGCCGATCACCCCATGATTTCCCCCCGATTACAGCCCGACCTGTCGGTGAGCTCGTTAACTTGCAAATCGGGCTTAAATCGGGCTTAAAATCCTGTAGTGTGAACTAGGCTTAACTGTAAATCATCTTACACTTTCAAAAAGCGTGACTGATACTCCAGTCAACTCTACCTGACGACTAACAGCGGGAGTCAGATTGCCCCCTAGTGGATGGCTAAAGATTTGCTAGCTCGCATTCATAAATCCTCAAGGGAATGTCTCTGAATTAATTGATGCTCGCGCCCCCCTTGACAGGTGCTGGCGCCTCCCTGGGGGGGCGCGCCCAACAGGTTGAAAAACCCTGGTCTACGTAACCGCTTCTGGAAATCAGCACATTTGCTGCAGTTCTTTATCATTTCCTCTATTTCGGCACTCATGCCTGGCCAGTATACGATCTCACGAGCTCTCTGTTTGCTCTTCACTAATCCTAAGTGAGACTGGTGTACAAGCTTCACCATATCATTATGCATGGAAGGAGGTACTACTATACGGAGGCCTTTATTGATGATGCCATCAGCTACGGCAAGCTGACTTCGAGAGTCCCAATACGGTTGGACTACTGTGGGCACATCACGTCTATTGTTTGGCCATCCTTGCTGTATCATTTGTTGGAGGGCACTGAGGTCATTTTTTGTGCGCTCTTGGAGCTTAGAGTATATCTGCTCACTAACAGAGACAAAACTGAGCATAGAGATACACTCCAGGCCTTCAATTTCCGACTTTTTCTCGGGTAGTTGTGCTCTAGACAATGTGTCAGGCAGCTTCATGTTGTTGAAAACTCTGTTCTTCTAAAGTGTAGAAGACTCAGAAGAGAAGACCAGGAGAAATCGGATTGGATCGTCAGCAGGATTCTTTATTGAGAACCCAAGCTGTTGGTAGCTGCAGTCATCGAAATCTCATCTTAAGTAACTTTACAAGGTTATTTTATAGGCATTTTTGGAGGAGGGACTTTGGAGGTGGAGACAAATTCAAACAAAGCAAGCACATGAGGGAAGCGTTAGTTTTTGTTGCTAAACTTCCCGTGGTTATAATCTCATCAACATAATCAAATGCATAGACACTAATCCAATCAACCTAAACGAATCCACGTCTGGGCCAGGGGGCTCCGAAAGATAGACACTAATCCAATCACCCTAACGAATCAACGTCTGGCCAGGGGTTCTTTGAATCAACGTCTGGGCCAGGCGTTCTTTGAATCTCTGCCAATCAACATGACTTGATTGAGACAAAGCACAGTTATACATTGAGTCAGGAATAAGAATCTAAATTAAACATTTAAATACAATTTGTAATCCCTCAATGTCTTTCCCTCGCCTGTATTTGACTGTCAGGTCGTATCACTGGAGTCAAAGACGCATTCTTTGTATCCGCATAGGGGTAGAGAGGAGTGCCTTCTTAAAGATATCTTCCAGAGGCTTGTGGCCATTGTACACTGTGACATGGTTTCCAAAGATGAAATTGTGAAACTTTGTACAGGCGTGAACTATTGAGAGTATCTCCTTCTCAATTTGCGCGTAGCGCAATTCTTTGTCTGTTAGCGATTGAGACGAGAAGGCAACTGGATGATCGTCCTGCAGCAGGACAGTACCCAAGCTGCTGCTGCTGCATGCATCACAGAAATTTTTGACAGACTTGGACGGATCAAATAGTTTTAGCACTGGTGACTGCGTGCATAAGTCTTTTAATTTGTCAAAGGCTTGTTGCTGTGCCGGCTGCCATGCATATTTGACATCAGTCTTTAGAAGCTAACGCAGAGGCGCATCCACCTCGCTGAGATTTGGCAAGCACTTTGACAAGTAGGTAAGAAAGCCTAGGAACCGACGAACACCATCCTTGTTTGTTGGCGCTGGCATGGACTTAACAGCTTCGACTTTAGCTGGGTCTGCCTTTAGACCCTCGGCTGTTATTAGGTGTCCTACATATGGCACAGAAGATTGCTTGATGTGGCATTTGTCTAAGTTGAGGCTCAGATTGTAACTTGTGGCTCTCTGAATTACTTCATGGAGGGTTGCATCATGTTCCTTTTCTGTGGGTGCTGCTATCAGAATGTCGTCCATAATGCTTATCGCACCACTGATCCCCTCCAGCATTTCATCCATTATTCGCTGAAAAATCTCCAGTGAGCATTTCAAGCCAAAAGGAAGCCTCAGCCACCTGAACCTTCCAATGGGCATGTTGAAAGTTGTTAACAGAGATTATGCTTCGTCCAGTTCTATCTGCAAGAACCCAGATTTCGCATCCAGGACTGAAAAGACTTTAGCGCCTGGGATTTCAGAGACTACTTCTTCAATGGTACGCATCGGGTAGTGCTCCCTCTTTATGGCCTTGTTTAAATCACTCGGATCAATGCAAATTATTATCTTGCCATTACAAACAACTGTTACCATTGAACTCACTCACCCACTCGGTTGGTCAACTTTGGCGATGTAGCCCATTTTGTCCATCTCTTGTAGTTTCTCTATTATTCTCTTTCTGAGCGCCACTGGTTGACGTCGGACTGGATGAACTACGCCTTTTGCATTGAGGTCAATCTTAATCGTGTATTTGTCCGGCAAAGTTCCCGTAGTATGTGCCAACTCTGGATAGGCATCTAGCCCAACTGGCACAATCTGTGTTTCCATTGCACCACTGGAAAATGTTTCTTTGTTTTTCAGGTTAGTTGGCTGCAATGCATCCAGCCGAATGACTAAGCCTAGTGCTTCAGCCGTTCAACTCACACACACATATACATTTTGCAATAGAAAATTACAGATGCATTGTGATTTAGGATAAATATATTGTGAAAGATGCATATCAAGTTATTTAATCAGCTTTCTCAGACCACCTGTGATTTTATTATCTCTGTCAGCAGCTCCCTTCAGAATTTTTTAAAATCAGGAACTTCTCCTGTGTCGTAGAGGGTTTTTTCTGACACTTCTGAAATCACAGAACAAGTGGTATCAATATGTGTTTAAAGATCAAAACCTGTTTTAAGTTTCAGCCCATTTTCACGCTCTATGTAAGCAACTTTACTGTTGAATTAATTAGTTTACTTCCATATATCCGTTGACAAATTGCCAAGAAAAACCTTTATACATATATATATAAAAACGCTCATCTACACATAAGATGACATTAAAAGCCCAAACTTTCATAAACAAGAGCTCAAGTCTTACGTTAGCTCTTATAGTTAGCCTGATGCTAACGGACTTTTTCCGAAGACACTAAACCATTTCTATAAAGTAAAACGTGTCATTTACATGAAAGAAAGTGTCAGGAACACTTGTATGTACTATTTGTGTAATTTTAGAGACTAAACTTACCTGAAATTAGTGAAAACAACAGTGAGAGACGGCGTTTAGCTGTTTGACAGTTGAGCTGCCGCCCCGTTTCCATGGTGACTTCCTCCGCTCCAGTTCAGCGCGTGCGCCCATTAAAGCATGTAGAAGTCATGCAGAATGTGCGTAATATAATAGCTTTAGAAATGGTAAACTTGGTTTAGAAATACTGAAAAAAACTTTGATTAAAAACGCATTAATTCATACACAGCCTATTTACACATTTATCACGAGTAAAAATTTGTAAGATTTGTTTTATGTGTTTTTAAAATGTATTTCAATATATTTAACAGTGCTTCAGATATATGTCAGATAATTTTTCACTACGGCTATCTAGTCTGAAATAAACGTGCTTCAGCTAAATTTGGACGACTAAATCAGATGGTCCAAACAAAACCCAATTTTAAACATCGATTTTTGGGCTAAAATAAGGCCATGACAGGCTGACTTGATTTAGCCCCAAAAAAGACGTCAAAATGTCATCTGATGCTGGGTGGATAGAGTCCCATATATCAAAATATATTGTTTCATTTATCTCATTATGTCTTCCAATATATCCACACATTTTATTTCGTAAGGGAAATCTGGAGGTCTGGAAGTATCTGGTATAGTCAGTACTGGAACTCCTTTTCATTTCATTCCTTCCCCTTGCTGTCAAAGACTTTGGTACCCACTCACTATAGGATATAAGGTAACTTATAGTTTCAAGTCCCCACCAGTCTTCATTGTTGTAGCAATGGTTACGATGCAGCAGAGTCTGTGCTGTCAGGTAACAGATGTTCACTTCACTTTTATTCTCCCAAAGGGGAACTCAGGGCAGATTCTACTGTCAAGTAAAAAAGGACACAGTGCAATCACACTATAGACATCAATGCTTGACAGACAATGACACAGATTAACTATTGTACATCATCTTTCTAAGACTGGCCCTTTTTCTTAGGCCCAGTTATAGAGGTATTGTGTAGGGAGACACTCTTAAGTACCCATCTATTCAGCAGCAACATGGAAACAAGACAAAGCACAAATTACAAATGAATCTTCCTACTAATAAAGCTAACTTTAAGAGACTACATACAGTTGCCAGAGGTGAATACCCTCTAGATATGATGATTATGGATTTTTGTGCATTTCAATAAATTAGAATGTCGTGGAAAAGTTCATTTCAGTAATTCAACTCAAATTGTGAAACTCGTGTATTAAATAAATTCAATGCACACAGACTGAAGTAGTTTAAGTCTTTGGTTCTTTTAATTGTGATGGTTTTGGCTCACATTTAACAAAAACAAGAGTTACAAATGTAACTGCGGTTCTATGAGTTCTGGATGACCGCCAGAGGCAGTGCTTCACACTGAATGTTATTTCATCGCAGATACACAGGTCAAGTCTAATACAAACAAAGTCGCTCGTGACCAGGATGACCCGGGGTCCTCCCCTATTTAACCCAGTGACTTCCTGCAGACTGTCCCTACGGAATCTTCCCGCCCTGACTCCGAGTGACAGAAAGCTCTGGCGGTCATTCAGAACTCATAGAACCGCAGTTACATTTGTAACTCTCATTCTATTTCGTTCTTACTAACCTCCAGATGCAGTGCTTCACACTGGATGACTTGTAACCACAAGGTCACGAGGAGGTCCTGTTTACCTCTAAAAAGTTGAGGGTCCCAACAGGACAGCTGTTTTAAAGGTATCCGATGCAGCCATATTAACCCTGTATTATTGGGAAAATGGGCTCGTAGATGACCATGTAGCTGCCGCACAGATGTCACTTAGTGGTACACCTTTTAATGCCGCCCCAAAATGTTGAGATGCTTCTTGTTGAATGACATCTCACTCCCGATGGCAATGGATATCCACTAGACTTGTAAGCATGGGTGATAGCCTCAACTACCCAATGTGAGCAGACCATGTGAGATCCTCGGTGATGTGAACGCTGAGGAACTTAAAGCTGTTTACCCGCTCTACAGGTGTCTTGTCGATAGTGATGGGTGTGTGTACTCTGCTCTGTCTTCTGAAATCCACCACCAGCTCCTTGGTCTTGTCGATGTTGAGTGAGAGGTGGTTCACCTGACACCATTTAGTCAGGGTACTCACCTCCTCTCTGTCGGCCGTCTCATCGTTGTCGGTGATCAGGCCTATCACCGTTGTGTCATCAGCAAATTTGACGATGACATTGGAGCTGTGTGTAGCTGTACAGTCATATGTGTACAGGGAGTACAGGAGTGGGCTGAGGACGCAGCCCTGTGGAGCACCAGTGTTGAGGACCAGGGGAGATGAGGTGTTGTTGCCCATTCTGACCACCTGACTTCTGCCTGTCAGGAAGTCCAGGATCCAGCTGCACAGATATCTGTTCAGTCCCAGACTCTGAAGCTTCGCAACCAGTGTGGCAGGCACTATGGTGTTAAATGCTGAACTATAATCCATGAACAGCATCCTCACATAGGTGTTCTTATTTTCCAGGTGGGGAGAGTAGTGTGCAGGGTGAAGGCAATAGCATCGTGTGTGGAACGGTTGCTGCGATATGCAAATTGTAGTGGGTCCAGTGAAGCAGGCAGCACAGAGCAGATGTAGTCTCTGACGAGCTTCTCAAAACACTTGCTGAAGATGGGGGTCAGAGCAATGGGCCTCTAATCATTCAAGCATGTGATTTTTTTTTTTTTTTGGTATGGGCACAATGGTGGATTTTTTTGAAGCATGAGGGAACCACAGACAGAGAGAGGGAAAGATTGAAAATGTCTGTAAAAATCCCAGCTAGTTGGAATGCGCATGCTTTGAGCATACGGCCTGGTATACCATCCGGTCCCACAGCTTTGCGGATGTTCACCCGTTTGAAGGATCGGGTTACATCGGCGACATAAAGGGAGAGTGGACTCACCTCTTCTGCAGCAGCCGTGGGAGCTCTCTCTGTATGGGCGGTGTTGTCAGCCTCGAAACGAGCATAAAAAGTATTGAGCTCGTCCGGTAGAGAGGCGGCAATGTTCACAGTAGCTTGTTTATTTCCTTTAAAACCTATGATGTTGTTGATGCCCTGCCACATGCTTCTTGCGTTGTTGGTGTTGAATTGTTCTTCAACTTTGTGTTTTGTATTGTCGTTTGGCGGCTTTGATGGATCTCCTGAGATCGTAACTGGCTTGTTTTCGATCATCAGTGTTTCCGGATTTAAAAGCAGATGTCCGCGCTGACAAGGCTGATCGAACATCGCTGTTAATCCACAGTTTTTGGTTTGGGTAGATGCAGATTATTTTTGTCGGAACTACGTCTTCTATACACTTCCTGATAAAACACGTTACAGAATCTGAATACGCCTCTATGTCATCATCAGACGCTGCCCGGAACATGTCCCAGTCCACGTGATCAAAACAGTCCTGTAGTATAGCATCCGATTGGTCCGACCAGCATTGGATTGTCCTGAGGGCGGGTGCTTCACGTTTCAGTTTCTGCCTATAAACAGGCAGGAGCAGAACGGAAGAGTGATCCGATTTGCCGAAAGGTGGGCGGGGGAGGGATTTGTATGCATCCCAGAAGAGGGAGTAGCAGTGGTCCAGTACACGATCCCCACGCGTGTTGATGGTGATGTGTTGAAAGTATTTTGGAGCTATTGTTCTGAAGTTGGCTTTATTAAAGTCCCCCGTAACAACAAACGCTGCATCTGGGTGCGCGGTTTCCTGCTCACTTATATTCACGTTAAACTGTTCAGCATCCTGAACAGTTTAAGAGTTTTGTATGTGACAATATACTGTAAAATGTAGATTTTCAATGAAGACAACTGGGCAGTTGTGCAGTTTATCCACTTTAATTGAAATCTTAGATAATTTACAACATTTTTCAAATTCAAGTTTATTGTAGCCATTTCGTAAGTTGATAGGAATCTGTCTTGGTGTATTCACATCCACACAACCAACACAAGAAAATGCAACAGAGCATACCTATAAATGTAACAGGACAGTACATGGCTCATGTACTCTGATACTCTAAGTGCTGGAGTTGAAGAGGATCAGTTCAGAATGCAGAAAAAACAGTCCATAGTGTAGAGGGCCAATCTGCTCAGTAGATATTGCACTGGCATTGTGTATACATTCATGATTTTAGTACATTTTTTCAGTGCAAAATAATTTGAAATGTAACGGATTTCAAGCTAGACTGCCTGAAATCCACCACCATCTCTTTAGTCTTAGTGGTGTTCAGCTGCAGGTGGTTTAAAGGTGTTTATATTCCTCTAGAAGTTCAGCTCAAGTGACACAGAGCTATTTTGATGTTCATGGCTTGCAGGCTGGAGAACATTGAGATGATCTATCATGTTATTAGCTAAGCAAAAGTCATTGAACATGCATGCATAGGTGTTACTTGACTCCAAATGTAGCAGAGTAAAGTGAACAGCCAGGCTTATGGCATCCAATGTTGGGGGTAACGCATTACAAGTAACGTGAGTTACATAATAATATTACTTTTTTCAAGTAACTAGTAAAGTAACGCATTACTTTTTAATTTACAGGAAAATATCTGTGTTACTTTTTCAAAAAAGTAACGCCAGTTACTTTGTTTTCCCAATTGGCTGTGAATTGACAATTGGCTGTGTGAACATTATCTTAATGTAGTTTTAGACTAAATGTGAATGTGCATTAATTCATCCCACTCGCAAAAAAAAATATTCAGTATTCATCAAAAAGAATTAAAACAGTGAAATGCAAACTCAGAATATGACGCAAGCCTGCAATAATTAAATATGTTAAACAACACAAATGTATCTAATCCCATTTTATCAACCAATGTCTTTGCTGATCACCTTTGATGATCCAGTTCAACCATACTAATAAGCAAAAATTACTTTAGATAAACGAATAATTGTGCTTCATTGTTTTTTTCTTGCTGAAGAGTGTTGAACTTATTCTCCTGCATTCTACTGTACAGACGTGATTTACTCTTCCTTCAGCATGAGGTTTATTCATTACACTTTTTGGTGTGAAAGGGCTTTTACATTAGCTATAAATATAACTTATTTTATTAAAAACAAGCAATCAAGCCCTGCTCATATTGAAAAAGTAACAATATTGTAATGCATTACTTTTAAAAGTAACTTTCCCCAACACTGATGGCATCTTCCACAGCCTGGTAAGCAAACTGATAGGGCTTCATTAGTGATGATACAATGGATTGTATCATCACTGAATGGAATGGAATGCAGGCCCATCAAGTGAATAAAAAATTACCCATGATTATATCCAAATCAAGTTAAATCAGAATCAACTTGGAGTTGGAGTTTATCTTAGTGTCTGATGATTTGATAGCTTTTGCAGATACCATCCATTTTCTGAAAACTGGACGTGTCTGGCAGGTAGGCCTACTCAAAGATGAGTTTGTTAATTGGTAAATAAACTGAGCAATGCACAGGGATAAGGGATATATGAGGCTGTGAAAAGACTGGTGGTAGACATCTGGCATGTAGCTTTATTATACTTTCAGTCACTGGCTAAGACCTTGCTATCCTGTTTCCAACTCTGAACTTATCAGCAAACTTAACATGTTCAGATTTTTTTATAGGAAGTTAAATACTAGCCTGATTTTCACTAGTTACACTTCAGCATCCTGAACAGTTTAAGAGTGTTTGTATGTGACAATATACTGTAAAATGTAGATTTTCAATGAAGACAACTGGGCAGTTGTGCAGTTTATCCACTTTAATTGAAATCTCAGATAATTTACAACATTTTCAAATTCACATTCAAGTTTATTGTAGCCGTTTCATAAGTTGATAGGAATCTGTCTTTGTGTATTCACATCCACACATCCAACACAAGAAAATGCAACAGAGCATACCTATAAATGTAACAGGAAAAATTCAGCTTTGATCACAGAAATAAATTACATTTTACAATATATTAAAACAGAAAGCAGTTGTTTTACATAGTAAAACTGTTGTTTTTTTTGGATCAAATTAACGCAGTCTTAGTCAACAGAAGCAGCTTCTTTAAAAAAAAAAGCCTAAAAAAAACGTTTGACTGGTAGGTATATACATTACAGAAATTATTATATTGTAATGTGATATATAGTACATTTCTGTCCCCCTCACTTCTGAAATGATGGCTACGCCCCTGGAGTATCTGTGCCTGAGTTGTGGAATTGCAGTGCCTACTGTGGCTGAACAGTCCAATACGAGAGCATCAGAGTCTGTTGCAGTTACTACAGGTGAAGCCTGTGACTGCTACTGTGGGTACCGACTCTGCTCTCTGTGCTGCCTCTTCTCCTCCCACTGATCCTCCCTCTTTCCCTCGCTCAGCTTTATGTGTTAAGTAGAGAAATATGCAAGCCAAAACTATGTCCTCAAAACACTACTTGCATACAGACAGCTGGCCTACTTACACTCAACCCTCCAAGGCCATGCTGGAGAACCAGCAGCACCAGCTCCATTTTGCTTGAGAACAGCATGGATATGCTGATCCACCAGCATAAACCAGCCTGGACCAGCATAAATTAGCCTGGACCAACATTACTCCAGCACTATATCAGCCTGGACCAGCACTAACCAGCATAAAACCAGCACTATACCAGCGTCAACCAGCTTGGACCAGCATCTACCAGCTTGAACCAGCATAAACTAGCCTGGACCAGCTCTAACCAGCATAAACCAGACCGAACCAGCACTACCAGCGTCAACCAGCTTGGACCAGCATCTACCAGCCTGAACCAGCATAAACTAGCCTGGACCAGCTCTAACCAGCATAAAGCAGCTTGGAATCCATGCTGGTTTACGCTGGATTTTTCACCAGGGGAATCTGTAAGTGCAATGGCAAAAAATGTTTTTAATACATTGACTAAAATTGAATGTCTTCCAAAAGGAATGTGCAGATGATTGTAGAAATTACTTCTTTATCTAAACTCTGTCACTCTGAAGAAAATGGCAATTGATTCCCAGAATGAGTTTTCAAATGACGTGTCATGCTGCTTTGACTTGTGAAACTCTTCTCACACTGAAGACACTTGTAAGGCTTCTCTCCAGTGTGAACTACCTTGTGAATCTGAAGGTTTCCTTTAGTCCTGAAAGTCTTTCCACATTGTTCACAGGTGAAAGTTTTCTCTTCAGTGTGAATTCTCAAGTGAACCTGGAGGCTTCTTTCTTTTGAGCAACTCGTTCCACAGTAATGGCACATGAAAGGCTTTTCTCCCATGTGAATTTTAACATGATTCTTAAGATGATTCCGGTCTGTGAAACTCCTTTCGCACTGATGACATTTAAAACTCTTCACTCTTGAGTGAATCGTAATGTGATTATTAAGGTTTTCTTTATATCTGTAACTCTTTCCACACTGATCACATGAGAATGGATTCTCTCCAGTGTGACTTCTTATGTGAGACTTTAGGGTTCCTTTGTGCCTGAAACTCTTTCTACACTGAGGGCAGGTAAAAGGCTTCTCTTCGGTGTGAACTATCAAATGGTCATTAAGGGTTTTTTTCTGTAAAAAACACTTTCCACACTGAGAGCATATTAATGACTTCTTTTAATGTGAATTACCATGTGAGCCTTAAGATTTCCATTCCGTTTGAAACTCTTCTCACACAGTTGGCAGGTGTAAGGTTTCTCTCCAGTGTGAATACTCATGTGGGCTTTAAGATGACATTTCCGTATAAAACTCTTTCCACACTGAGAGCAGGTGTAAGGTCTCTCTCCAGTGTGAATTCTCATGTGAGCCTTAAGGGATTTCTTTAGTGTAAAACATTTTCCACACTGAGGGCATATTAACGGGTTCTTTTCAATGTGAATTTTCATGTGGACTTCAAGAAATCCTTTTTGATTAAAAAATGTTCCACACTGTTGGCAGGTGTAAGTTCTCTCTCCAGAAGAAATTCTCATTGGGGAATGAAGATTTTGTGTTTTTTTATCTTTTTTTGGTGAGGAAGTTTTTACAGTCAGTGAGCAACTTATTGATTTTTCTTCAGTTTTGAAATCATGATGTTCGTCATTCTGATCTTTCTCTTCAGTTTCATTCAGTTCTTGACTCTCCTCTTTCAGTGCCATCAGGTCTGATGTGAAAAGAGACAAATACAAGTTAACACCAGTTTAATGGCATAAAGCAACAAACATTCAAACATTTAGACATGAAAAGCATAAAATCCAAACACACATCCTGGATTATATACCTTCTAAACTACTGAAAGTCATTTCAAAACCTCTTTTTGATATTGTTAATCCTTTGTTCTTTAGGCATCCCTAATGGTGCGTTCACACCAGATGCGAATGAAGTGTTAAGCGTGAGTGATGTACATGTTAAGTCAATGTAAAGACACGATAGACATCCTGCGGATCAAATTATGCGATTCGCACGAATTGAACGTTTTGGGCGTTTGGCGAGTGAAACGCCCGAATCGCGCAAGTTGAAAAATGTGAACTTTGGCAGATATTCGCGCCGTGTTAACCAATCAGGAGTTTGCTCTAGTAGTGACCTGCTTACGATGTAGCGAGCGGAGGCAGAAATCCGAAACAACAATGGAGGACAAAATCATCGTCGCTGTATGTGGATACCCGCAGCTGTATGATACATCTTCGTACTTTTATAGAAACAGGAATAAAAAGGATCTTGCTTGGAAGAAAGTGAGTGAGGAGGTCGGACAATTTGGTAAGTTGTAAAAAACGTTCTTCACTCAATTTGAGCTATATATATATTTACATTTATGCATTTAGCAGACGCTTTTATCCAAGGTGACATATATACAGGTTATACATTTTTTGTCAGTATGGGTGTTCCCTGGGAATTGAACCCAAAACCTTTGCGCTGCTAACGCAATGCTCTACCACTGAGCCACAGTAACATATATATATATATATTGACACACCAACGACCTAACATGCTACATGCTAACTAGGATATAGCTCAAGCTTCACATGCTACACACCATACATATATATATAACTATACACACACACACACACATATATATATAGAGACTACAAGCTAACGGCAAATTGAGCTTATTCGCCGTATTTTACAACTACTTTCCCGCTGACGAGTTAATGTGTTTATTCAGAGGAAGTGTGCAGAAAGAAGTGGAAGAGTCTGAGGGACACATATTTAAAGGAGAAGAGAAAGGAGACGGAGAAGAGGAGTGGATCAGACCAGGGCAAGACAGCAGCAGCAGGGCAGTCAGACAGGTGTTGACAACTGAAGCAACAACAGTGCATATATGTTGTTTTTTTATGATGAAAAGTCTAAATTAATTTCTCTCTGACTGGTGTAATGTGCAATGTTGTATTAATATTGTCATGACAGAGCCGACTGGCTCTTTTGATGGCAGTGAGCCTGGGTCCCCTCTGCTGCTGCTTCCCCTGCCCGCCCTTCAACATCTGCTGCTGTACCCCCAGTTGTGTACAGGCAATAATAACCAGGTTTACATACATATTGTATTTACAGTAAGCACTCGGTTTGTGAATGAGTTGAATCCTTTTCTGCCTTCTCATTGTACAAAATGTGTTATCATTTGATACAGCGCCACCAAGAAGAAGAGCTCAGAGAAGGCCTAGGGAGCAGCCATCGGAGGTGGAGCAGCAGCTCCTAAAAGCGCCCCCGACCCGCCCCCGAGTCTGGTCCCTTCCCTGCAGAGGATGCCGCCTCAGACGAAATAATTCGTCAAATTTCAAATACAAAAAAGTTGTATTTGACAAAAAAAGTTCCATTTTTGGCAAATGAGAAAGCCTTTTTGCACTAAAAAGTGAAATTAATAAGCATCAGACTGAAGGAAAAGTAAATGCACATCTGTACAGCAGAATTCAGGAGAAGAAAGTTCAACACTCAACAACAATAGAAAAGAAGCACAAATGTTAGTTTATCTAAAGGAATTTTTGCTTAGTAGAATGATTGAATTTGATAAGCGAAGCTCAGTAGCAAAGATTTTGGTTAATAAAATGGGATTAAATACATAAAGAATATTGGAGTTATTTACCATTTAATTATTGCAGATTTGCAACATATTCAGAGTTTTCATTTCACTTTTCTTTATTCATTTGGAGGAACACTGAATCTGTTTTTGTGAAAGTGAGATCAGTAAATGCATGTTAGCCAAGAACTAACGATATACTGGGCACACAATTAGTGCTCTGTACTTGCTACTGATTTTTCTCAACATGGTTTACTGTCAGTCAGTAAATGGGAAAACAAAACAACTAACCTTAATTATTTAAAAAAGTAACATTTTAGATATTTTCATTTCAATTAAAAAGTAATGTGTTAATTTTCTAGTTTACTTGAAAAAGTAATTGATTACGTAACTCATGTTACTTGTAAAGCATTTTCCCCAACAAGGCTGGCCACTGACTATATTATTCACTTACTAAAGATTTTTAAATGAAGAACTCGCCCAAGCTGTGTCAGCTGGATAAATTATTTATTTTATTAGTAGGCTGGTATTTCTGACATGATTTTATTGCTTGTTGTAATGAACATTTACTGCTATTTACATTCAGGTATGTATATGTTAGTATGGCAGTTTTGGGGCCTAGAGCAGTCTCCTCCCGCCGTCCCATCTGATTTGTTGGGAGTCACGAGTCCGACCAATCAACGTGGAAGACTAAAGGCACTCTCACACCAAAAGCGCTTGCTAACTGGAGCTGCTTCAGTGATCTCACATCAGTTGTCTCTCAAAGACAGTAGCAGACGTTGCAATAAATCACAATCCACTACACTGTAGTTGCAAAGCACCTCAATATTATCTATTTTTGGTTTCCACAATGGGTGAAATGCGGACGGTCAAAGTTTGGATGAACTAATGAAATGTAGGTCAGTACACCTAAATCGACTCACGCTATGGACAACTATCTGAAAACATTAAGCCGCAAAAATACTATTTAAATATGAATTTTGCATGTTCTGCATGTCTCTGTATATTTGAATGGCACAGATGCAGGGTTTTGATTAGTACACACGCACTGAAGAGCGCGACGCTCGCGGTGTTGTCAGCATCTGCCGTTTCACTAAATGTGGACATAAATACATGAACAACATCCCCAGAACTGCTCTGAGAGTTACTTCATGACCATTTGACCATTTAATTGAGTAAGACGATCGTCATATCATATACATAGTCTACAGAAACTTAAGAGGTCCTCGTGGCAACCCGTCAAAATACAAGTTCGGTTTATCTACAAATACTACTACAACTTTTGTTTAAAATAATAAAATCACACAATATGCTATTTCTTCCATGTTTTAATTTTAATAGTTAACCAAATTGTTTGCAAAAAAAATTTTTAACTCTCATTTGACTAAAAGATTAATGTTTTATGGCTTCATTTGCACTGCACTGTAAATTAAAACTAATGGAAATTACTGTCACATAGGCCAAGATTAAGAGACTGTCACATAGGCCAAGATTAAGAGACTGTCACATAGGCCAAGATTAAGAGACTGTCACATAGGCCAAGATTAAGAGACTGTCACATAGGCCAAGATTAAGAGACTGTCACATAGGCCAAGATTAAGAGACTGTCACATAGGCCAAGCTTAAGAGATGGTCACATAGGCCAAGATTAAGATACGGTCACATAGGCCAAGATTAAGATACGGTCACATAGGCCAAGATTAAGATACTGTCACATAGGCCAAGATTAAGATACTGTCACATAGGCCAAGATTAAGATACTGTCACATAGGCCAAGATTAGGATACTGTCACATAGGCCAAGATTAAGATACTGTCACATAGGCCAAGATTAAGAAACTGTCACATAGGCCAAGATTAAGAGACTGTCACATAGGCCAAGATTAAGAAACTGTCACATAGGCCAAGATTAAGAGACTGTCCAGTAGCTCTCTGAAAAGAAAGCTATCCGCGAGCGCAGAGAGGCGAGACTGATGTTCTCACAGTGAGAACAATCAGTTCCCATGAGCGCGGCTTTCACGTGGGATTTCCCCAGGCAGGAAACGCACTCGCTATGGCCGTCTTCGGCATGGGAGGGGAAACCTGCAAAAACCGCAGTAACACGCTGGATTTGCAACAACCCCAGCTCTTTTAGGTAGAGTTGTAGATCGGCGGATGGCGGCAACGGACGGGACCGGAACTGCTGCGATGCTGGAGCGCGAGGAAAAGGCGGCGGAACAGCCGAGCAGATTTGAGGTCGCTGGCTACAGCTGCGAGGCGTGTCAACGGCGAGTAGGCTTCTGGGATCAGTGGAAGTCAAGTTATCTTCTACTCGGAAGTTGGCATGTTTAATGTTTAATGCTACTTCTGTGATATTTTCATACCTGTAATTCTGTAGGGCATTTTAAAGGAGACCTATTATGCAAAAATCACTTTTATAAGCTGTTTGAACACAGTTGTCTAGCCACAGCGTGTGAAAACAACCAGCATATAATGTAAAACATCCACCAACTAATTTTTTTTTATAAAACCAATAAATCATAAACAGTTCCTCCAAAAGAGCCATTTCAGATCCTCCCTCTGTGCACATCACCGAGGGGAAAAAGTCCCACCCATTTGTGACACTCTGCTGTATTATCCTAAACACAGCCCTGAGTGAGAAGCTGCGGTCCGCTATTACTGAGTTATATACAATGTCAGCATCAAAGAGGCTTTGAAAGTGTTGTGTTTTGGGATGCACTAATGAACATAGGAGTCACCATAATCTCCCCCCATCTGAGAGAGGACACCGTGGTTAAATTTAATTTTCAAAGGAAATATTACGGAAAAAAATGGTAACGTCCCCTAAATGTTGAGGATTTAATACCAATGCTTCGTGCACGAACGTCAGCTCCAGACAAAGTAAGTATCACGCGTTTGTTTTCCAAATTGCCTTTCTGATAAAGTGTGTTTTCACTGATGCTGCCTTCAAGTGCTATCAGAATGATTGTGAATAGGAATGTGGTAGTTAAAAGTTGCGTATGAAAGCAATCCGAGTCGATCGCTTGAAGTTGTCGGGTGGGACTTATAAAGTTTATGATAGCATGTGTTGTGAACTTGGTTCTTCTAAAGTGTAGGAAACTCAGAAGAGAAGACCAGGAGACTTCGGATTGGATCGTCAGCAGGATTCTTTATTGAGAACACAAGCTGTTGGTATCTGTAGTCATCGAAATCTCAATCTTAAGTAACTTTACAAGGTTATTTTATAGGCATTTTTGGAGGAGGGATTCTTGGAGGTGGAGACAAATTCAAACAAAGCAAGCACATGAGGGAGGCGTTAGTTTGTTACCAACTTCCCGTGGTTCTAATCTCATCAACATAATCAAATGCATAGACACTAATCCAATCAACCTAACGAATCCACGTCTGGGCCAGGGGGCTCCGAAAGATAGACACTAATCCAATCAACCTAACGAATCAACGTCTGGGCCAGGGGTTCTTTGAATCAACGTCTGGGCCAGGGGTTCTTTGAATCTCTGCCAATCAACATGACTTGATTGAGACAAAGCACAGTTATACATTGAGTCAGGAAGTGAATAATAAGAATCTAAATTAAACATTTAAATACAATTTGTAATCCCACACATGAGACCAGCTATGTTATTTTTATCCCGCCGTCCTCCTCGTCTGAGTAATTAATAAATGCAAATGTACCATGCACAGTATAATCAGATGATTGACTTTGAAACAGAGTAGTTTTCTGTAAAAATAACAGGCTTGTATTAATAGTGGATTGTTTATTTGCAAAGGCTAGCACTGTCTGCTAATGTGGAGCTCTTGAAGCTCCGCCATCTTCTGATCATGAGCAACAGCTCATTTGCATTTAAAGCAGCATACTCAAATTCAGCGCGTTTTGGCTCATACTCTAAAAGTGGCAATTTTAACAAGCTGTAAAAATGTTTCTGTGGGATATATTGCTAAACATTCACATATACGCTCTGGGGACACCAGAGACTTATTTTACATCTTGTAAAAAGGGGCATAATGGGTCCCCTTTAATTAGGATGAAATGAGTGGGTTCAGTTTTGAGAATGAAAACCAACCTGTTTGTTCCTCAGTATCTTCAAGTTTGACTCTGAATGCTTCTTCAATCTTCATGTCTTCACTCTCCTCTTTAATAAATGCCATCTTTATAATAGTGTGTCACGTGGATCTCAGTTGCTTCAGCAGGATTTTTTCTGTGTTTTGACACTTTGCCCTGTTTAAGATGAGAATAATTAAGAAATGAAAAATAAGCGTAAACTAAATATCTGGGTGTGTCTCAATCAGCTCCCTAGTTCAGTAGTCAGTGCACTGGTGAGGGAGTCAGTCAGAGTTAATGGCCCTAATAAAAGGACACAAATTATACACAAGGTTCATATTTGTATTGAGATTGCTATTAAGTATTTGCTGATTTGTAGGTTATTTAATAGATTCCATGTTCATGAAAACATTTGCAGTTGTTTTGTAAAAGTTACACATGTTAGTTTTTGTTGTTCTCGATTTACACAGTTTTGAGTAGCCGGTGAGTCGAAAGATTCAAAACAGTGAATCATGTTTCGGATCTTCGGAAAGATTCGTTTCTCCAGCACTAACGTTACTAGTCAGTAACACAACTCGTTTAAGATACAATGATTCACTATATAGGGCCTGCAATGTCACTAGATAAAGCATTCAAGTGTTACATTGGTTAACAAATTATTTAACCGTTGTATATACAATTCTCTTTAAACACGTTAAATTATTAAAAGCACACACCTTTGTTCGGTTGAATCACAGACGCTGGAGCGCGGCGCAGCCTAATGACGTCACATCGCAGACCAAAATAAAAGTCACTAAAATAATTTTCTTCTTCTTCTGTGTTTATTGGCGGTTGGCAACTTAACTTATTGGTGCATTACCGCAACCAACTGGAATGGAGTATGGATCAGGATATTTGCTTGTATACAGAATAGAAATAAGCATAAAAACCAAGCAAAACAAATAAACAAACTGGGAAATAAAACAAAATAAAAATACAACAAACAATCAAATCGCAATATTCTTTTACATAATTTACTTTCTTTCACAAATTTAATAATGTCTGCATACAACTTACTTGCTGTTTTCCCTAATAGACCTGATAACGTAAAGGCATGATGTTTTACTTTCTTCAGTGATTGAATACGGTGACGTCCAGGCGCGGACTGGCCATCGGGAGCACCGGGACGTTTCCCGGTGGCCTGGCGGCTGATTTGGCCCGCTGCTCTGTGTTTTTTTTATTATTATTATATATTTTTTTGCCTTCCCAATGTGATCATTTCCGATTGTGGCATTCCCTAATAAATCGATAATAAATCATAAATCGGTTAGTCTTGACTGACGCTTCACGTCTGTTCCTTGCCTCCGTCAAACGGTTTTGAACCGAGTCGATGCACAGGACTCGAGGAAGGAGAGGAAACTGAGCGAAATTACTAACCTGTTCAGGGCTTCAAGTGCAGGTCAGTTTCATCTGTAATACGCTACTGTAGTTTTGTCTTTATTAACCTAGTTGAGTATTAAACTGCTAGCAACTGTTAGGCTGTCAGTAGCACCCCATTATTATCATCCGTCAGAATACTGTGCTAAAGGACATCATTATCGATTAGAAAGTAACATTAATAAATGTAGCAGGCAGATATTCACTTGGATTTATTGTATAGAAAGGGAGGGAGCTAGAGCAAACAGCAACACAAAAATATCAGTCAGCCCAAAAATACAATAGTGTTCAGTATTAGGATTTTCAATGTACTCATTTTGGCATTTAGGCACTTTATACATTTTGTTTTAATATATTTGTAAGAATTATAGGTTTGTTAAATCTTGGATATTTAAGTCATTTTAAGAGAAATAACTAAATTATTTGCAAACAAATTGCAATGAGGTGGTTGTTTTGCAACAAGGTGAACACAGTTCTGTTAATAACAGTAGACCTGCTGGTGAAGAAGAGACAGGTACAAGAAAAAAGGGAGTGACAGAGAAATTGGAGAAAATAAATAAAAGGAAAAGGGAAGTAAAGGTGCAGGTCAAAAGAGAACCGTTAATTATTTTCCACGGCCCCGACTAAAGACTTAAATCTTTTTATGGGATTGTCATACAAATAGGCTAATAGGGTTGTACATATTTCAGAATTTGTTGTGGGTGCATGGGATGGCCTGGATGAGTGGGAGATTTCCCGGCCTGACATTTTGTCCCAGTCCGCCCCTGGTGACGTCTCTCATTATTATATTTCCTACAAGGGAGTAGTACATGCTCAACTGTTGGCTACAGTGTATGCATTCCCCAGTTGAGTGTTTTCCAATTGTATATAGTGTACTGTTGAGTCCAGTATGTCCTTTTCTCATCCGATTTATGATACTTCCTTCTCTTCTATTCCTGCTCTCCCTCCTCCCAGCATCAACTTGTTTTTGTATATTGTATAAATGTCTACCTGTTTCATTATCATCCCAATAAACCTGCCATACTAATTGTGCGTATGTTCTTATGAGTACTTTAGCTTCTGCTTTACTTAATGGGATCTGCAAATCTACTTGCTTTATTCTTAGAGTTTGTTTAGTCAGAACATCCACCTTCTCATTTCCTTCCACACCAACATGAGCAGGAAACCAAATGAAACGTGTAGAAATAGCCATAACTTTCACATTGTAGATCTTAAGGAATATCTCATTAATAATATCCATCCTAACTAATGATCAGCCAGATCTTATACTTTCAAGTGATGAGTAGCTATCTGATGCAATGACAGTGTTTTTTTATTTTCTTCTCCTCTATCCACTGCAATTCTGCAATACTTCCAAAAACAGATCTCATGAGTGCCCACTATATATTTTGCAGAGATGATCTACTTGCTCCCCATTCCCGTCCTGATAAGCAACAAAGTATGCTGATGACCTTTTTACTTTTGTCGTTAATTTGATCCAGATGAACTTTCCATGTCAGTTTTCCATCAAACCAAATCCCAAGAAATCTAACAGCTTTTACCTGCTCCAGAGGTTGCCCATAAAGTTTTAAAGAGAGGGGTATGATTTTATGCCGCCTTGAGAAGCAAATTACCTGTGTTTTTGTTACAGATAATTTAAATCCCCATTTATTTGTCCATTTTTCCACCTCTACTATTCCAGCTTGTATTTTTTTATTCACATATGATATACTGGGGACTCTAATCCACAAAGCCCCGTCACCTGCATACAAAGATTTTCCTCTATTTTGTTCAACCTGAGTGAAAATGTCATTAATCATAATGTTGAATAATAGCGGGCTACACACACTACCTTGTGGAGTTCCATTCTCCGCTGAATATACTTTGGAATATTCTTTACCTTACTTGTATTTCCCTGTCAAATAAAAAGTCCAGAATCCAATTATATGTTCTATCGCCAATTCCTGATGATTTTAGCTTTATCAATAATCCTTCTTTCCAGAGCATATCATATGCCTTTTCCACATCAAAGAAGACAGCTATAACTACTTCATTATTGGTCTGTGCTTTTCTAATGTCTGACTCTAGACATAATACAGAGTCCATTGTGTTACGACCCCTACGAAACCCACTCTGATATGGAGATAAAAGAGCTTTACTTTCTAGGAAATATGTTATTCTCTCTGTGATCATTCGTTCCATGATTTTACATAAATGGGAGGTCAAGGCAATGTAACTAGAAGGATCTGGTGGGTCTTTCCCTGGTTTAAGAACTGGTACTATTATTGCTTGTTTCCATACCGAAGGGAGTTGTCCAGTATCCCAAATTTGGTTGAACAGTTTTAACACTATTTCCAGTGTTGTATCTATCATGTGTGCCGACATTTTATGACACACACCATCTTTCCCAGGAGTAGTCTGTCGAGCACTAATGATTGCTCTTCTCAATTCAAACATGTTTAAAGGTAAGTCTAACGGATTTTCTGACATCTTATTTTTCTTTAAAATATTAGGGAATTCCATTAAGGTTTTATTCCTACACTGCCTGGCCTCTTCAGAAAGATTATCTGAGCTATGAACTTCCTTGAATATTTGAACCAGGAGTTCAGCCTTTTCTAGATTGCTGACAGCTATTTTATCCCCACTGTTCAACACTGGCAATTCATAATTTTTTTGGATCCACCCCATTCTTCTGATCATGCCCCATACATCTGATATTTGTACTTCTCTTCCAATACTATTGCAATATTGCCTCCAAAATTTATGTTTTTGTGCTTTTATTGCTTTTACAGTTGTACTTCACCCTGCCTCTTGCTAACTTCACATCCTCGGTAAGCTGAACTATGTTCCCCCTTCACAATTACAGCACTTCAGCTTTGCACCTTCTTCACATTTGCCATACTCATGATCACCCCTACATTTATCACATCTCTGTTTCCCTTTGCACACCGCCACCACATGTCCAAATCTCTTACATTTAAAACATCTAAGTGGTGGGGGTATGTATAGCCTCACGTCATAACACATACATCCAATGTAGACCTTATTCGGGAGTTTCTCCTCATCAAAAGTGATCATAAGTGAAAGACTATCAGATGTACTTCCATTCCTGTTTATTTTCAGACGTCTTCACTCACATTTGCATTTTTTATATTTCCTTTCACATTTTCTACTGATACGTTTACCGGAATCCCAGTGATAACTCCTTTGACAAATGTTTTACTATTAGTCTTAGAGCATTGTACTTTCTTTCCATTTATTTTGTTCATTCTGATTATTTTCATTTGCTGTTTCTCATCCTTACATATAATATGCAATGATCCATTTCTTAGTATTTTAGCACTCTTTATTGCGCCAATTAGGGTTGTATTGATTCATACCAACAAACGAATCCCCTCCATGCTCAAGTTTTACAAATACCTTATACTCCTCTCTCTCCGTTTCCTCTACAGTTGATCCTCTGTTGGAATCACTTTCATCTGACTTATTCTTTTGTTTCTTTTTCCATGTATTATTCCTAACCTTATTCCATTTTTCATAATTCCCTACTTCCATCTCGTCTAATTCATTTCCTGATCCATCACTTCCCTCTGCATTCTCCTATCCATTCACATTCCAGTTGTTGCCAACCACCTTAGGATCCAATCGTCTTGCCATCCGCTCGTCCGCTCTCAAACTCACAGGATCAGATTGATTTTACATTAGAAAACAAATATAATGCAGTAAAGCTGTACCTAATACCTTGGATGAATTGAAAGGATGAACTGCAGAGCTATCAAAAGTTCAAAGCTATTGATACTAACTATATCTAATACAAATATTTAATTAAAATTGTTTCAATTATCTCTTCTAAAATGAGAATGTTATTTACATTTTCCCCAGATTATCTTAATTAAAATTGGCAGGCAGTATATTAATGACTATAATATAGACCAGTTATCTATAAAGATGTCAGGTTTCAGTTATTGCAAATTTATTTACAAACATCATTTTACTTCCCATATCAGCCCTCTATGTATAACAAATGCACCGAAAATCAACAAATCTTGTATTCTATGATTGAATGGAAAGAATAAAATGGACTGTCTTTGATCTAATTTTAACTGTAATGTTCTTTTATATGACATTTGTTTAAAATACAGCAGTAAAGGAATATGGTTCAATTATTATTACCTTTTTAGTTTCTTTAATTAGCAATAAATGACAATACAGGTGCATCTCAATAAATTAGAATGTCGTGGAAAAACCCACCAATTCACTCAACAAATTATAATACTTCATAAGACCAATAATTTTTTTTTTTTTAGTGAATTGTTGGCCTTCTGGAAAGTATGTCCATTTACTGTATATGTACTTAATACTTGGTAGGGGCTCCTTTTGCCTTAATTATTGCCTCAATTCGGTGTGGCATGGAGGTGATATGGAAGCCCAGGTTTCTTTGACAATGGCCTTCAGCTCATCTGCATTTTTTGGTCTCTTGTTTCTCATTTTCTCATGGTCAAGAACACCAACACCATGGTCATTTAACCAATGTTTGGTGCTTTTGGCAGTGTGGGCAGGTGCCAAATCCTGCTGGAAAATGAAATCAGCATCTTTAAATAGCTGGTCAGCAGAAGGAAGCATGAAGTGCTCCAAAATTTCTTGGTAAACGGGTGCAGTGACGTTGGTTTTCAAAAAGCACAATGGACCAACACCAGCAGATGACATTGCACCCCAAATCATCACAGACTGTGGAAACTTAACACTGGACTTCAAGCAACTTGGGCTATGAGCTTATCTAACCTGCCTCCAGACTCTAGGACCTTGGTTTCCAAATGAAATACAAAACTTGCTCTCATCTGAAAAGAGGACTTTGGACCACTGGGCAACAGTCCAGTTCTTCTTCTCCTTAGCCCAGGTAATACGCCTCTGACGACAACTGTAGCCAAATTCCTTGACACGTCTGTGTGTGGTGGCTCTTGATGCCTTGACCCCAGCCTCAGTCCATTCCTTGTGAAGTTCTTGAATCTATTTTGCTTGACAATCCTCATAAGGCAGCGGTTCTCTCTGTTGGTTGTGCATCTTTTTCTTTCACACTTTTTCCTTCCACTCAACTTTCTGTTAATATGCTTGGATACAGCAGTCTGTGAACAGCCAGCTTCTTTGGCAATGAATGTTAGTGGGTTATCCTCCTTGTGAAGGGTGTCAATGATTGTCTTCTGGACAACTGTCAGATCAGCAGTCTTCCCCATGATTGTGTAGCCTAGTGAACCAAAGTGAGAGACCATTTTGAAGGCTCAGGAAACCTTTGCCGATGTTTTGAGTTGATTAGCTGTTTGGTATGTCACCATATTCTAATTTGTTGTGTAATAAATCTATGAAGCTATTATTTCAGCTTTGGGGAATCATTTATTAAAGATTCAATATTGCTTTGATTAAAGTGATATTAATCTTTAACTTATGATTTATACTTTATTAACGACTCGTCCAGCGACCATTAACATCAGTATATCTTTGACAATTTAGTTTATCTTGCTTCGTGGCCAACGATAAGACAAAATAAAAGGCTTTATCTAATTTGAGCTAGGTAACGTGATCTTGGCAAATAGTTTGAACTAGAAAATCACACATCCCAAGACATCATTCTTTATCAATGAAACAATGTTAATTTGCAACTGTTCATTTCAACTGTTATTCTACAATACATGGACTAAACTTAATAAAACACAAACAACACATAAACATACATACGCACACGCAGTTTTGAGGTTAGAAGAAAGTTTAAAACTAGCACTCGTGCTATCTCGTAACTGTAACTAAAAGAAGATCACGAACAGAGACTCTGCTATGTTCCTGCGTACAGATCAATTCATCAGTTCAGTAAGAATAGAGATTTAGTTTGATCTACTTGCTTTACATTGAGCTGGGCGAAGATCTTTTTCCCGGCCACTGATTTCGTCGTTGCGTGACGTCACTGGGGAAACCCTCTTGCGATTGGCGGCTGCCTGGTTCCTTTGTTGAGACGGAAGACACTGTTGAGCTGCTTGTTTCGAGTTGTTATTACAGCTTTAAAGAAGTTTAAAATTCTTTTAGATGGTCAAAAAAGATGGTAGATGGTAAAGCGATGGTAAAGCGGTGGTCCAGCGTGACCAGTGAAGATGAAGCCGAAGCTTCCGGTTCGTCAGCGAGCGAGCAAATAAAAAGCAGACTGCCGCTAAAAGCTGTAGGGTTCAAATTTTAAACAGCTAGATTTGGATCCACCCACGGCAGCTGTCCCAGTCAGATTGTTCTTGTGGGGCAGAGCCCCGCCCCGCACGGCTTCTTTTGCCGCGCCCACATCATCTGATATTTAATTTATCACATGAAATATATACTTACAGACCTCTGACATTATGATCACACATTATGATGGTAAAGTTTAACTGTCATCCACATCACTTATTACTGACGACGACTTCTTTTAGAGACTAAACACCGCATTTGACACACAAAGTACATCTACTGATTGTATCTACTACACAGGTTAAGAAAATACCATCGGTTCCATTACGCAGCAAGCTTATAAAAGACAGAGTACAACATTAATATATATATATTGTTTCTTGAGTACATTGTTTTAATAGCCATGAGTTTCCTTTTGGAAATCCTCTGTGCAGGTTTGAGTCTTTGTTCCCAACGAAAAAGCACGTGCTGGAGCTGCTCGAGGAGGGGAAGGAGGGGCTCTGATGTCATGCAAAAGTCAGTTCCTTGGGGTCTGGAAAGTATCAGTGCAGTATATCCCTTGTTGGTTGATTAAATCATAAATTTAGGCATTAACCGATCAGGGGGTTCCGGGAGTGTCTGTAGACGCTGTCTTATTTTTTCAAGATAAGAACTTAGGAATTCCTTCCTAAGAGGATCTGGGAGCAAAGGTCAGTTCTTAGCTGCCAAGGAGGTGGTCCTTATCAGGTTCTTTTGATGTGAGAGATTCCATGGTAAAATGGGCCTGTTCACATAAGTATTACAGTTGAGATAGTGAATTGGTGGGTTTTTGTTAAATGTGAGCCTAAATCATCTCAATTAAAAGAACCAAAGACTTAAACTACTTCAGTCTGTGTGTATTGAATTTATTTATTTATTTAGTCATTAAGCAGATGCTTTTATCCAAAGCGATTTAAAAATGAGGACATTATAGAAGCAATCAAAACCAACAAAAGAGCAACAACATGCAAGTTCTATTACAAGTCCTGGTTAGCCCAGCGCAGTACACGTAGGAAGGTTTTTTATTATTATTTTTTTATTATTAAGAAAACGAGTATGGAAAATATAGAAAATTGATACTTAGTGTTAGTTTTACAAGAAAAGCTAGCAGTTAGAGAATAAATATGCAATTGATAGAGGGTCAAATGTTTGTGTTTTTTTAAATAAAAAGAAGACAGATTAGATAAAATAAAATTAGAATAGAGAGTGCTAGAGTTAGAGGGTCAAATAAAGATGGAAGAGATGTGTTTTTTAGCCGTTTCTTGAAGATGGGTAAGGATTCAGCTGCTCGGATTGAGTTAGGCAGGTCATTCCACCAGATGGGAACAGTTAATGAAAAAGTCAGTGAAAGTGATTTTGTGCCTCTTTGGGATGGTACAGTAATGCATCGTTCACTTGCAGAACGCAAGCTTCTAGAGGACATATAACTCTGAAGTAATGAATTTAGGTAAAGGGGTGCAGAGCCAGAGGTGGTTCTGTAGGGAAACATGAATGCCTTGAATTTAATGCGAGCAGCTATTGGTAGCCAGTGCAAATTGATGAACAGAGGTGTGACGTGCGTTCTTTTCGGCTCATTAAAGATTAATCTTGCAGCAGCGTTTTGGATTAATTATAGAGGCTTGATGGAACTGGCTGGAAGACCTGCCAAGAGAGCATTGCAATAGTCAAGTCTGGACAGAACAAGAGCCTGAACAAGGAGTTGTGTTGCATGTTCCGAGAGAAAGGGCCTGATCTTCTTAATATTATATAATGCAAATCTACAGGACCGGGCAGTTTTATTAATGTGGTCTGTGAAATTCAGCTTATCATCAATCACAACTCCAAGGTTTCTGGCTCTTTTTGAAGGAGTTATGGCTGATGAGCCTAATTGGAAGGTGAAATTGTGATGAAACGATGGGTTTGCTAGGTTGAGTTGAAGGTGATGGTCCTTCATCCAGCAAGAAATGTCTGCTAGACATGCTGAGATGCGAGCAGCTATCGTCAGATCATCAGGATGGAATGAGAGGTAGAGTTGAGTGTCATCAGCATAGCAGTGATATAAAAAGCCATATTTCTGAATGACAGAACCTAGTGAAGCCATGTAGACAGAAAACAGAAGTGGTCCAAGAACTGCGCCCTGTGGCACCCCTGTAGCTAGATGTCGCGACTTGGATACCTCACCTCTCCAAGATACTTTGAAGGACCTATCTGAGAGGTAAGAGTCAAACCACTGGAGTGCGGTTCCTGAGATGCCCTTTCTCAATAGGGTTGACAGGAGGATCTGGTGGTTGACCGTATCAAAAGCAGCAGACAGATCCAGCAATATAAGTAATGAAGACTTGGAAGCCGTTCTTGCAAGTCTTAGGTCTTCAACAACTGAGAGCAAGGCATTTTCGGTGGAATGTCCACTTCTGAAGCCAGATTGGTTACTGTCCAGGAGGTTGTTCTGTGTGAGATAGGCAGTGACTTGGTTGAACACAACTCGTTCAAGTGTTTTTGCAATGAAAGGTAGAAGAGAAACCGGTCTATAGTTCCCTATAAGAGTTGGGTTAAGAGTGGGTTTCTTAAGAAGTGGGGTTATACAAGCCTGTTTAAAAGCTGAGGGAAAAATTCCAGTGTGAAGGGATGTGTTAACAATGTGAGTGAGTGCAGGAACAACTGCAGGAGAAATAGCTTGAAGGAGATGAGATGGAATAGGTTCAAGCGGACAAGTAGAAAGGATGAGTTTAGAGATTTCTGCCTCAAAGAGTGGAGAGAAGTATGTGAACGAGTTTATGTTTGCTGGTAAGATGTGTTTGACAGATTGTGGTGTGGAAAATGGTGTAGTGAGGTTTGTAATTTTATTAATGAAGAATGTGCCAAAGTCGTCAGCTGTTAAGAGTTGATGAAGGAGGGGGAGGAGGAGGACAAAGGAGGGAGGAAAATGCTTTAAAGAGCATGCAAGAATTAATTTAATACATGAGTTTCACAATTTGAGTTGAATTACTGAAATAAATGAACTTTTCCACAACATTCTAATTTATTGAGATGCACCTGTATGCATTTTGGCTTTTCTTGATCATTCCAAATTCATTTGTTTTGCATGCATACTTACATCGATTTGTCTGTGGTGTCTTTCTAGGTTTGGTGGGCTGAATTTCTTCTTCTGCAAGAAACAAAAGTTACAATTGCAATTGTCTCTCAGTGTGAAAACTTTATCTTATTTACAGTGTCAGCACAGATTTTATACCTCTAAATCTTCTTGGTGGTATAATTTTTCGTGAACTATTTCCATCCGAGTCCTCAACATGGGAAGTTTCAACTGCTTTTTGGGCCCGATACCTTGCTAGGTTGTAACTGTCTGTTCTCAAAAATATCACAAATTTTGTTTAATAAATCTTATATAAATAATTTATATTTTAGGAATGGTTGCTAGTAGTTGATGAGATTAAAAAATAATCTTGGTATTATACTTTACCTGTGTCAGAAAATACTCTGACGGCATATTTTGTCCAGAGATGTTTGTCTGGAATGGCACATTTTATGACCTTGGTCCCAACATTTGAATTGGGCCAATAGCAGAACAGTACCTTTCAGACAGAGACAAGGATGCTTGCTTAATGTTTTCTATGTATATAGCTGACCTTGATTAATGTGTATCATTTATGTTTTATAAAAACATATATGGACTAAAACCTACCCCATCAATCCTTTCGAGCCACGAAGATGGTGCCACCTCAACCTCATTTTGCTCAGTGAAATTGAGGACTACATAGCGAAGATAAACCTGTAAGTGAAGTTTAGATAAATCTGTAAGTTCAGCTTGCAACACACAAATGGAGCATACACAATTACCTATTAATAGACAATCATTGGTTACTTTCTCTAACATAATACTTAATTTATGTTTGAACATTGGCAACCTATCAATGTTCAGGAAGAGGTCAAGTGACTGAAAATGGTCTGTCACAGCTGCAGGATACCTGCTCAGATGTTTTGAGAGCTGATCTGCCAACTTAAACTGTACAACCTCGACATCATATTTGGTACTAAGTTCATAATGGTTTGTGTGTCCAAAGAGTGTCCTTGCAGTATGAGGAAGGTCTTCATGACCATTTCTTTTAATGATGTTTAACAGAGCATCCACAGCATTATGTTTAACTTGAAACATACATGCCCATTAAGAAAGTTCTTCCTTAAGTGTGGGTGTAATATCTTGTTCACTCTCAACAAATGAAAAACAAATGAGAAACAAACGATAAAGCTTTGCTTATTGAATATCAGGTCCCTTTCTACGAAAGCGCTTTTTGTAAATTATATGATCACTGATCATAAACTAGATGTGCTCTGTTTGACAGAAACCTGGCTAAAACCAGAGGAATACATTATTTTAAACGAGTCTGCCCCCCCCCCCCCCTCAAGATTACTGTTACAAAAATGAGCCGCATCCAAAAGGCAAAGGGGGAGGTGTTGCTACAATTTATAGCAATACTCTCAGTATTTCTCAGAAGACAGGCTTTAAGTATAACTCCTTTTAAGTAATGGTGCTTCATATAACATTATCTAGAGAAAAAAGTATTAATGATAAATCCCCTGTGATGTTTGTACTGGCTACTGTATACAGGCCACCAGGGCACCATACAGACTTTATTAAAGAATTTGGTGATTTTCTATCAGAGTTAGTGCTGGCTGCAGATAAAGTCTTAATTGTTGGTGATTTTAATATCCACGTAGATAATGAAAAAGATGCATTAGGATCAGCATTCATAGCCATTCTGAACTCTGTCGGGGTTAGACAACATGTGCCAGGACCTACTCATTGTCGAAATCATACTTTAGATTTAATACTGTCACATGGAATCAATGTTAATGGGGTTGAAGTTCTGCAGCAAAGCGATGATATATCAGATCACTATCTAGTCTTGTAAACTCCATATAGCTAAAGCTGTAAATTCAACTCCTTCTTACAAATATGGTAGAATCATCACTTCTACCACAAAAGCCTGCTTTGTAAGTAATCTTCCTGATTTATCTCAATTCCTCAACATATCCAACAGCGCAGAAAAACTTGATGATGTAACAGAAACTATGGATTCTCTCTTTTCTAGCACTTTAGATACGGTTGCTCCTTTACGCTTAAGGAAGATTAAGGAAAAGAGTCCAACACCGTGGTATAATGAGCACACTCGCGCCCTAAAGAGAGCAGCCCGGAAAATGGAGCGCAGCTGGAGGAAAACAAAACTAGAGGTATTTTGTATGACTTGGCAGGAAAGTACCCTATCCTACAGAAAAGCATTAAAAACTGCTAGATCTGATTACTTTTCGTCTCTTTTAGAAGAAAACAAACATAACCCCAGGTATTTATTCAATACAGTGGCAAAATTAACAAATAATAAAACATCAACTGGTGTTGACATTTCCCAACAGCACAGCAGTAATGACTTTATGAAGTATTTTACCTCCAAAATCAATACTATTAGAGATCAAACTGTAACCATGCAGCTGCCAGCTGCAGTATCACATCAAATTATGCACTGTAGATCCCCTGAGGAACAATTCCACTCAATCTCTGATATAGGAGAGGAAGAATTGTATAAACTTGTTAAATCAGCTAAACCAACAACATGTATGCTAGACCCTATTCCATCTAAACTACTAAAAGAGGTGCTTACAGAAGTCATAGATCCTGTTTTGGCTATTATTAATTCATCATTGTCATTAGGGTATGTCCCCAAAACCTTTAAATTGGCTGCTATTAAGCCTCTCATTAAAAAAACACAACTTGACCCCAAAGATCTAGTTAAATACAGACCGATCTCAAACCTCCCTTTTCTGTCAAAGATACTAGAAAAGGTAGCATCCTCACAATTATATTCCTTCTTAGAGAAAAATAATATCTGTAAGGATTTCCAGTCAGGATTTAGACAATCTCATAGTACTGAGACTGCTCTCATTAGAGTGACAAATGACCTGATCGTATCATCTGATCGTGGTTGTATCTCTCTATTAGTGCTCCTGGACCTTAGCGCTGCGTTCGACACTATCGATCACAACATTCTTTTGAATAGACTTGAAAACTCTGTTGTCATTAGTGGAAGTGCATTAGCATGGTTCAAATCGTACTTATCTGACCGCCATCAATTCGTAGCAGTGAATTAAGAGGTATCATATCGATCACAAGTGCAGTATGGAGTACCTCAAGGCTCAGTACTAGGGCCGTTTTTTTTTTTCACGCTTTACATGTTACCCTTGGGAAATATCATCAGGAAACATGGGGTTAGCTTTTACTGTTATGCTGATGATACTCATCTCTATATTTCTTCACGGCTTGGTGAAACACACCAAATTGAGAAACTTATGGAATGCATAGTCGATATAAAAAACTGGATGACGAATAATTTCTTACTACAAAATTCTGAAAAAAACAGAGGTGTTAATTATCAACCTACTTATGCCCTAAAAAAAGTTTGACCTAAAAACCACACAAGTAATAACCTAGAACACTGTCTTAACAATTGAGGGCTGCTCTCTCAATTCTTCATCATCAGTTAGGAACCTAGGTGTGCTATTTGATAGCAATCTCTCCTTTGACAGCCACGTTTCTAGCATTTGTAAAACTGCATTTTTTCATCTTAAAAATATATCTAAACTGAGACCTATGTCAAATGCAGCAATCTTAATTCATGCGTTTATGACCTCAAGGTTAGATTATTGTAATGCTTTATTAGGCGGTTGTTCTGCACGCTTAATAAACGAACTACAGATGGTCCAAAATGCAGCAGCTAGAGTTCTTACTAGAACCAGGAAATATGACCACATTCGTCCGGTTATGTCAACACTACACTGGCTCCCTATTAAACATCGTATAGATTTTAAAATCTTTTTAATTACTTATAAAGCCCTGAATGGCTTAAAAACTCTGGCCATTTGATAATACCTAGAATATCAAAATCAACTGCGGCCAGCAGATCCTTTTTCTATTTAGCGAACAAACTCTGGAACAATCTACCTAACACTGTTCGGGAGGCAGACACACTCTGTCAGTTTAAATCTAAATTAAAGACTCATCTCTTTAACCTGGCGTACACTTAATACACTAATACACTTCTAATTTTCAAATCCGTTAAAGGATTGTTAGGCTGCATTAATTAGGTCAACCGGAACCGAGAACACTTCCCATAAAACACGATGTCATTGTTACATCGTAAGAAGAATGACATCTACGCTAATATTAGTCTTTTGCTTTCTTATTCCGAGGTCACCGTAGCCACCCGATCCGGTCCTTATCCAGCCCAGATGATCACTGCAGTCAACAGATCCAGTCCGTATCCAGATCAGATGGTGGATCATCACCTAGAGACGACCTCTACAGCTCTGAATGTCAGCGGAGACCAGGGCACCTAGATGAGCCCCAGAGACAGATCTCCAGTGAGGACCTCGTCACCTAGACAGCCATCGGGAAAAGACCACTGGAACCCGTGGAGCCCTTACACTCTGACTTTGCTGCAGTTGAAATAAACTATTGGTTTGTCTGGCCAGAGGGGAACTGGCAACCCCGACTGAGCCTGGTTTCTCCCAAGGTTTTTTTCTCCGTTCTGTCACCGATGGAGTTTTGGTTCCTTGCCATTGTCGCCTCTGGCTTGCTTAGTTGGGGACACTTCATTTCCAGCGATATCACCGACTTGATTGCACAGATACTATTTAAACTGAACTGAGCTGGACAATGACATCACTGAATTCAATAATGAAATGCCTTTAACTCAAAAATGTTCCTATTTTGATATTGTGCAGTTGCTTTGTCACAATTTGTATTGTTAAAAGCGCTATATAAATAAAGGTGACTTGACTTGACTCTCAGAACTTAACAGGGCTGGGTCTAAAAACATGTCAAGATGATTTTCCTCAATCTGCTGGTTGTGATTAAGGCTGTCACTTTCAGCAATGCTGGCCATCTCAACTGAACTGATAGTTTCTTTGTTGTCTGCCTTCTTTTGTTCCCTTGACACTCTAGCCCAGATTTTGTTGTACTGCCTCCTACGCTCTTTGGATGTCATCAAGCTACTGTACTGGTGTCTCTGCCAATAAGATTTTATCTGTTTTTCTCAATCTACTAGTATGAACCATATAACTTAATTTGGTACTGAACTTATCTTTGTTGACGGCATATTTGCCAGAGGTATAAAGGCTGAGAAAACAGAAATAAACATAAGTTTATATATATATATATATATATATATATATATATCAGTCAAAAGTTTGGAAACATTACTATTTTTAGTGCCTTTGAAAGAAGTGTCTTATGCTCATCTGCATTTACAGTAATATTGTTAATATTATTACAATTTAAAATAATGGTTTTCTATTTTAATATGCTTTAAAATATAATTAAAATTAATTAATTTATGTGATACAAAGGTGAATTTTCATCACCCTAGTGTCATTCTAATCATGCTGATTTATTATCATCAACTTTGGAAACAGTTGTGCTGCTATATACTGTATATATATATACTGCTCAAAAGTTTGGGATCAGTAAGACTTCTAATGTTTTTTTTTAATGAGTCTCTTATGCTCATCAAGGCTGCATTTATTTGATCAAAAATACAGAAAAACAGCAATCTTGCACAATAATATTACAATATAAAATACTGGTTTCTTCAGTCTAAAGTGTAACATGATCCTTCAGAAATCATTATTTCTAATATGTATATATTATAATATCCTGAAAAAAGTATCACAGGTTACAAGAAATATTAAGCAGCACAACAGTTTTCAGCACTGATAATAAATCAGCATATTAGAATAATTTCTGAAGGATCATGTGACACTGAAGACTGGAGTAATGGCTGATGGAAATTCCGCTTTCCATCACATAAATAAATTATATTTTAAAGAATGTGAAAATAGAAACCATTCTTTTATATTGTAATAACATTTTGCAAGATTAGGTTTTTTTCTATATTTTTGATCAAATAAATGCAGCCTTGATGAGCATAAGAGACTTAAAAAAAAAAAAAAATACAAGTCTTACTGATCCCAAACTATTGAGGGGTAGTGTGTGTAAGCTAGGGATTGCAATGATGTCGCGCGGCCGCGCTGTGTAACTTGTCTCGCGCACGTCACGCGCAGTTTTTAGCTATGAAGTTAATATATTAATACATTTACTTACCAGAAATGTAATTGTGTGTGCCCAGTTGTCGCGGAGACAGCGATGTAATGGACCTGCGACGTATTAAACGCTAAAACTGACTAAAATACTAAATAACTAACGTTAACCTACGATGTAAACTACATGACGCAAACACTTAAATATAGCTACAAACTTAGTATAAAATGACAAATTTTAGACACACACTTATAAACAGCAAATATAAATACACACACAGCCTAACTGTACACTAAGTAAACAACGAATAAACTACAAACCTTAACCTATAGTAAATCTAACTTATCAAACTGTACACTACAACTACAATAAATACTATATATAGTAACTATACTTTAACCTATAACTAAAACTTAACGAAATAACTTATTTTATCCACCAATTTCCTAGAAAATACACGCAAATTTATGTAAAAAAAGAGCAAAGTCAATAGGATTCAGTCTATTTCCACCACCGTCTTCAACCAACAGACGTTAATGACGTTGTGACAGTTATTAAGTACCACTCGCGAGACACATTCCAATGCATTCAAATGTTTTATTCCCGCTCCCAGTCAGGACCTAATGATACACAGGATAACAAGAATTTTTTTTTTTCCTTTTCTTCATATTAGATAATAGGCATAATAGTGATTATTTAGGTACATAACCATGTCATAATTTAAATTAGAATATTTATTTTGGTTTTGCTGATTTTTAATTGTGATGTATAGCTTGACAATGTAACATGTATGTTTTCTATTAATGGGTTCCCTTGTTTCTTCTCCAGATTTTCAGACTGACTATACATCTAGATGCTGAAACACATCATAACAATGGAGGATTGTGGGCCACCATACTGACATGCAAGTCAAAATATATATTTATTTTTTATTTCACAAGAATCTGAAATAATGTGACACTGAGTTATGTTAGTTATGCTGTGATTAACTGGCAATTGCAGTAAAATGCGCTGTTCTCAAATATTTCTGCTTACCTTTTCTGTTTTGTCTTTTCTCAAACTTGCTGTTATATAATCTACAAAAAAATCTTGTTTTTATCTTATACGGCCATTCAGACCATACTTGAATTTGCTGACGGGTGGTTTTATTACACCAACTGTCCTTTATGTATGTTTTTCTTAGCAATTCCCCTGCTTGTATATCAGTACGACAAGCATTTATTTATATAATTTATAATTAAAATAGCACGATATGCAGTTATATAAAGGTTAGTTTTTTATGCACTGGCCAAATTTTTTATTGTGGTGAATTTTTATCCAACAAATAGATGTCATCTGGCTGGAAATTACACAAAAATGTGACAAAAGAAATGAATTTTGTTAGAGATATTTTACTTTTTTTACATGTTCACAGCTATTCACACATAATATACAAATAAAACAAACAGTGCTTTATTTCCAGGACCAATAGGTGTATTTAGCAGGAGCATTCAAGAAATTGAATAAACAAATATAAAAATAAAACACTATGGCCTGGTTTCACAGACGGGCTTAGACTAAGCCAGGATTAGGCCATTGTTCAATTAGGAAATTTTATTATTAAAATTGGGGCAGTTGTGGCTCTAATGGATAGAGCGTCGGACTTGTAACCCGAGGTTGTGGGTTCGAATCTCGGCTCCGGCAGGAATTGTCCACGATTGAGTTGTGTTGAGACCCTTGAGCAAGGCAACGAACCTCCAACTGCTCTCCGGGCGCCGCATTGAAATGTGTTCTCTGCATTTAACCCATTCAAGTGTGTGTGCACTTGAATGGGTTAAATGCAGAGAACACATTTCACTGCTGGTTATACTCTGTATAATTGTGTATGTGACAAATAAAGCTCATCTGAGCTTAATTATTATTATTTATTTTTTTATTAACATTCCTTAGAATAAAACATTACTGGTGTGCATCTTGAGACAAAACAAAGGCACTGATATATATTTTAAGATCAGTCAGAGCAAGTTTCTTTCAGTTAAAACAGCTGAGTTTCACTTTAGTCTGGAACTGTAGGAACTGTATTAATGTTCTTCAGTCAAGAATAGTGAGTGATTTTTCTCTTTACGTTTTGTTGTTTTATTAACGTTAAAAGAATAGTTCACCCAAAAATAAAAATTATGTCATCTTTCTGTCATAGTGTTTTATTTAAATACAATAATTTACTCAAAAGTAGTTTTTAACCTGAATTAGTTTCTTCTTCTGCTGAACATAAATGCTATTTTTAAAAATGGGTAACCAAACAGTTGCTGGTCCACAGTGACTTACATTTTGTTATTCCCTACTATTTTGTTTCCCTACTATCAAAGTCAATGTGGACCAGCAACTGTTTGGTTACCCAGACTACAATGGTATAGAGCAGGGGTCGGCAAATAAGTTTGGCATCGGGCCAAAAAATATTTTTGCCACTAGATTGTTGGCCAGAAAATAGTCAAAGTACAATTTAAGATATTATTTGTCTAATTATTGCTGACAGGCCAGTTTTAGCCCGCGTGCCGCCTGTTGCCGACTAGAGGTCGACCGATATGGCTTTTTCTCTGGCCGATGCCGATATTTAGAAATCAGGGCAGCCGATGGCCAATATATGATGCCGATTTTTTTGGCCGATTTTCTTTCTTTTTCTTTTTTTTTTCCTTCATAAAATTGCTTAAATTAAACATTTATTAAACAAAACAAGCCTCTCCAATCAGTGCACTTAAGGATTTTTTATTGAAATAAAAAAATTATGTATACATTAAATAATAAATACACAACAGGTAATCAAAAATCTAGGAAAATAAATAGTTCCCCTTCATGGGAACTTCAAACTGCGTCCCCTAGGGGTCGCTATTGGGGAACGCCGTCAGCGTGACTCGTGTCTGAAGATGCATATGTAAAAACACCAACTGTTGGCCGGCGACAGCCCATGACGTCACTACCGGCGCGACCATAATAAAAGAGCCGCCGGGAGAATACATCATCCTCTTCTTCGTCTTCACTGACTGGTCTGTTTGAAGCTGCATTCTGGTAGGAATACAGTTTTCCTTTATTATCAAATGGCGAGCACTAGCAAGGCGTTCAAGAAGTGTGTGGATCCGTGTCCTCGTTATTTGACACCCGATGACACACACGACTGTTGCGTCTTTTTGTTTGGGCTTGGAGCACGCATAAAATAAAATAAAAAGGGTGTCGCTACCAAAGGGTCTGTTGAGACAGTTCCCTCAGCAAGCTTGTGCAGAGCAAGCGGTAGCTTCTGAGTGACCGGCCAGGACCTAGTTACTACCACTAGGTGCTTGGCCATATCCCCTTAAAGGAATCTTTCTGATTCCAGACCTTTGAGCTCTACCCTGGGTCCGGTAGTCCCGGCACCCAGCAGGTAAGGATTTTAGGGTATGCAGCTCAGGCTTTCTGGCCGTAGGGGATAATGTCACTGACAGCCATCAACCGTCCCGGGGGCAACTCCCTTAGCCTGGTAGAGTTGGCTTAGTGCTCGCCTTTTTCGCGAAATTGGCTTGCACTCCCCTCAGCATGGTGGCGTGGGTATTAACGTTCCCCAATAGCGACCCCTAGGGGACGCAGTTCGAAGTTCCCATGAAGGGGAACGTCTCAGGTTACGTATGTAACGTCTCGGTTACGTATGTAACCCTCGTTCCCTGAAGAGGGAACGGAGACGTCACGTCGGATGACCGACGAATTGGGATCTCGCCAGAGAGACCTATCCACTTCGAGTGTAACTAAACGAGCCAATGGACATTGGCATGCGATCATTGCATCCAGCTGCCGCTGATCACAGCGTGAGTATAAGAGGCAGCCGTGCACCGCATTAATCATGTTTTCGCTGAGGAGCCGAGCGGAGACCCGGCCGCCCTAGCGGAGGTACAGCAACTGTGGCGACGGGACGTGACGTCTCCGTTCCCTCCTTCAGGGAACGAGGGTTACATACGTAACCGAGACGTTCCCTATCAGTCGGTCACTCCGAGTCACGTCGGATGACCGACGAATTGGGATCCCTACCAAGCGCCACAGGAGCTGCCCCCTTCCGCGCCCTGTGTAGGCCTCCTGATCCTTCCTATAA
Organism: Ptychobarbus kaznakovi; assembly: GCA_027422405.1. Classification (NCBI taxonomy): domain Eukaryota; kingdom Metazoa; phylum Chordata; class Actinopteri; order Cypriniformes; family Cyprinidae; genus Ptychobarbus; species Ptychobarbus kaznakovi. Next base: position 26,890,733 of record CM049795.1, on the reverse strand, counting down.
GGCAGAACGATAGGACCGGCTACACAGAGAAGGTCGACTACTGCTGTCCCTAGAGCAAACCCAAACAGTAGGACTTGATACACTGGGAAAGTGTGCCCTTTCCACTTGGAAGAGGCACACTGCGGAGTCTTCTCCTCCCAGAGGGGGTTAAATGACATTACACACGTGAAGTAACCCCGTAACCCAATACACATGGAAGTCTCTGTGATGGCTCAGGCTGCATCATTAGAGACGGCAGAACATGGTCTACCTGGGGAACACGGTTCTAATAAGCATACCGTGGAAAAACACATATGGGATCCCAACAGGGTCACTCATATGGGCACTAGCCTCACACCAGATTTCAAGAATTCATTGGCTGAAAGGCCTGGCGCCGTATCGTTCGCCACGTCTGGACACCGGAGTGCTGGAGGACTCGACAGGGTTTGCCCGTTAGGGAACTCTCTGGAGAATAAGGCGTTTAGGACGCCGCAAGCCGACTCTGAACAGGGCCTCTCAGTGCCACTACCCGTTTGAGGTGAGAACACAGGAGGAAACCGGTTCGACACGCAGGCTATAGAATCTAGCGAACGTGTTGGGAGTCGCCCAACCCGCAGCTCTACAGATGTCTGCTAGCGAGGCGCCACGAGCCAGGCCCAGGACGATGCAACACCCTACCCCAGTGAGTGAGCACGCAACCTGAGCGGGCAGGGCACACCTTGTGCTTCATAGGCCAAGGTGATAGCATCCACTATCCAGTGGGGCCATCCTCTGCTTGGAGACAGCCTTCCCTTCTGCTGTCCTCCGTAACAGACAAAGAGCTGTTCTGAGGTCCTAAAGCTCTGAGTTCTATCCATGTACTGTCGCAGTGCGCATACCGGACAGAGCAAAGCTAGGGCTGGGTCTGCCTCCTCCAGGGGCAGCGCTTGCAGGTTCACCACCTGGTCCCTGAAGGGAGTGGTAGGAACCTTGGGCACATAGCCAGGCCGGGGTCTCAGTGTTGCACTGGAGTCAGCCGGCCCAAACTCAAGGCACGATTCGTCGACCGAAAATGCCTGCAGGTCCCCCACCCTCTTGATCGAGGCCAACGCAGTCAGGAGTAGGGTCTTCATAGAGAGAAACTTCAACTCGACTGACTGCAAGGCTCAAAGGGGGCAATTTGTAGGGCTCTCAGCACCAACGCAAATCCCAAGAGGGTAGAGAGGGGGGCCTAGGAGGGTTCAACCTCCTGGCCCCTCTAAGAAACCTGACAACCAGATTGTGCTTCCCCACCGACTTCCCCTCTACGGGGTCGTGGTAAGCAGAAATAGTGGCCACATAAACCTTAAGGGTGGAAGGGGACAGCCTACGCTCCAACCCTTGCTGTAAGAAGGAAAGCACAGCTCTGATCGAGCATCTCCGGGGGTCCTCCTGGTGGGAGGAACACCATTCGACGAACAGGTTCCACTTCAGAGTATAGGCCCGTCTCGTGGACGGTGCCCGTGCTGAAGTGATAGTGAGAGCTACCTCCTGGGGTAGGTCAGCTAGAACCTCCGCGTACCATCCAGGGACCATACGTGGAGTTTCCACAGGACCGGGCGCGGGTGCCATAGGGTGCCCCGTCTCTGAGAAAGCAGATCCTTCCTCAGAGGAATTGACCAGGGAGGGGCTGTCGCGAGGAGCATGAGTTCCGGGAACCAGGTCCTGTTGGGCCAATATGGAGCCACTAACAAGACCTGCTCCTCGTCCTCTCCTGATCTTGCACAGTGTCTGTGCTAGTAGGCTCACTGGGGGGAACGCATATTTGCGCAGGCCCGGGGCCAGCTGTGTGCCAGTGCATCCGTGCCGAGCGTTGCCTCGGTTAGGGAGTAGAACTCTTGGCAGTGGGTGGTTTCTGGATGGCAAACAGTCGACCTGGGCAGCTCCGAACCGTCCCCAAATCAGCTGAACCGCCTGGGGATGGAGTCTCCACTCGCCTGGAAGTGCTGCTCGGACAGCTCGTCGGCTGCCCGATTGAACACTCCTGGGATGTGGATGGCACGAAGGGACCTCAGATGCTTCTGACTCCAGAGAGGAGGTGGCAGGCGAGTTGCGACATGCGACGGGAGCGCAAACCGCCTTGCGGTTGATATACGCAACGGTCGCAGTGTTGTCCGTACGGACCAAACGTCCTTGCGCTGAAGGCGCCCTCTGAGACGGCTCAGGGCAAGGCGTACTGCTAGCAACTCGAGGCAATTGATATGCCAATGTGCAGTCGGGACCCGTCCAAAACCCCTGATACTGCGTGCCCGTTGTACGTGGCTCCCCAGCCTGTGGATAGAGGCATCTGTGAATACCACAGCATGCCTGGATACACTGCTCCAGGGGCACTCCTGCCCGAAGGAACGAGGATTCTGACCACGGCCTGAAGGTCTTGCGCAGGCCGTGTAATCTGAACCCGGTAAGTGCCGCGTTTCCACGCCCACCTCGGGATTCGGCCATAGAGCCAGTGCTGAAGCGGTCTCATATGGAGCAGACCGAGCGGAACTGTCAACCGCGGCCGCAGCCATATGCCCCACCAGGAGCCTCTGCAAAGAGTTTCAGTGGAAACGCCGTCCTGCCTGATAAGGTCTTGAAGCAGTTCAGCACTGACTGAGCACGTTCCTGGTGAGGCGTGCTGTTTGGTTGACCGAATCGAACTCCATCCGAGAAAAGAGAATCCTCTGCGTTGGCACGAGTTTGCTCTTTTCCCCAGTTGACCCGAAGGCCCAGCAGGCTGAGGTGCTTGAGCACCAGGTCCTGTGTGCAGACAACTGCCTGCGAGACTGTGCGAGTATAGCCAGTCGTCGAGGCAGTTGAGAATGCGCACACCTTGTTCTCTCAGGGGGACAAGGGCCGCTCCACGACTTTGGTGAAGACGCGAGGCGACAGGAACAGCCGAAGGGCAGGACCTTGTACTGATACGCCTGTCCCTCGAACGCGAAACGCAGGCATGGCTGTGTCGCGGGGGTATCGAAACATGAAAGTACGCGTCCTTCAGGTCGATCGCTGCAAACCAATCTAGGGGACGGACGCATCCAAAAATGCGCGTTCTGCGTCAACATCTTAACGGCAGCTTGTGAAGTGCACGGTTCAAAACTCGCAGATCCAAGATCGGTCGTAACCCACCACCTTTCTTGGGCACAATGAAGTAGGGGCTGAACAACCCCGACCTCATATCGGCTGGAGGGACCGGCTCTATCGCATCCTCGCCAGTAGGACGCGATTTCCGCACGCAAGACAGGAGCATCGGCGGGTTTGACTGAAGTGAACCGGATGCCCCTGACTTGGGGGGGACGCCGGGCGAACTGAATCGCATAGCCGAGTCTGATGGTCCGTAGGAGCCACCGAGACGGACTGGGGAGCCAGGCTCCGAGACCGTGCCAGCGGCACCAACGGGGTCACCGACGTACCCCCATGGTGGGGCAGCGATGTGGAACACAGGGACCCGGCCCGGGGCCTGTGACGGCCTGGCCTGTGATGGCAGGGGGCGGGGTCCTGGGTGTGTAGTGTAACACTCACCTGATTCCTCCTCGTCTGGGGGGAAACACAGGAGCCCGCTTGCGTGTGACGACTTGTAGCGGGGGCTTGAGTGCTACTGCCCTTTACCCGGTTCCACAAATGGGCAGGAGGGGTGCTCTTGGGCAACCCCCCACGCTTGCAGAGAGGAGGAGGGAAGTGATCCCGGATGCAACGGTACACCACTCTCCTCCTCTCGAGACCCAGAGACTGAGGAAACTGCTTCTTCATGAAGTTTCTGGGTACCGCTGGCTGCTGGGCCAGCGGCGGAACAAAAAGAAACAAGGATTTCTCCACCCGGCCTCCCTCCTCCGGGGGAGGGAGTGGTGCGGTCACCATCTCCCGACAAGCAGTTCCCTCCATCTCTGGGTCGCCCGTCTCAGGGCCTCTTGCACTTGCGCTTGCCGCCGGGTTTGGCGGGGCCTGGACGGGCTGGGCGTCCTGCCTGTGACCGGCTCCACGACGCCGCACGGTGGAAGGCTGCTGCCGCAGCGTGGGAGCGGGGGCGGCCACAGGGGGGCGGCACAGGGGGGCGCCCACGGCGCCGAGCAGGCTGTGGGGCTGCAGCCGGAGTGGAGCAGCAGCGGGTTTCCTCCGGCGCATGATGCCTCAGTCTGAGCTTCTGTGCTGCCGAAAACTGCTGGGCACAGCTCTCAACAACGTCGCCGAAGAGGCCGGTCTGTGACACGGGAGCCATCAGGGAACTGTACCTTCTCCTGCTCCTTCATGTCAGTGAGACACAGCCAGAGATGGCGCTCCTGGACCACAAGCGTGGACATCGCACGACCCAGAGCTGCGCGGTCACCTTCGTCGCTCGAAGCGCTGTGAGGGTCCGTCGCAGCACGCAGCTCATGTAGAAACGCCAGTCGTGACCACCCTCGTGCAGGTCTCTCAGTGCTTTGGCCTGATGAACCTGCAGTAACGCCATGGCGTGTAGGGCAGAAGCCGCCTCCCCACAGCGGCTCTAAAGCACCGCCAGTGAGGCCTGACGAATACTTACAGGCCCGTGAGGGAGACACGGTTCACCCCGCAGAGTGGAAGCGACTGTTGGACACAGTTGCATGGCCACAGACCGCTCCACCGAGGGATGCCCGTGTACCCCAAAGCGGCTCCACCATCGAGGGTGGTGAGAGGGGGAGGAGCCACAAGATTATTTCGGGCAGTAAAAGGTGCCTTTCATGATCTTGTAAGCTCCTCATGCACTTCCGGAAAGAATGGCACCGGAGGGGGCGCTGAGACCAGCGCGACCCCCCCCGAGAAACACACTCGTCCAACTTGAAGGTCGGGACGCGGTGGAGGATTCCACACGAGCCCGACGTTCTCGGCGGCCCGGGAAAGCATAGCCGTCATCTCTGGGTCTGGCTCGGGACAACGCTACCACACCCGAAGGGGGTCAAACCGCAGCCGAGTCGTCATCCCCGGAGAGAGAGAGCTCGCCCTCCGATGCAGAGCGATCGAACATCAGGTCATCAGGGGGAAGCGCCGAAGGAAACGGGTGGGGTACCCCACTCAGCAGAGGCCCCATCCGAACCAACGCTACCCCCACCGGCTGCGTGAGTGCTTGAGGGGTGAGGAACTCCACTTGGGGAAGCCCTCACCGTAATCCCCAAATCACCTCTGACTCCACCGATATGCTGTGCCGCCCTGAGTTGCCATGGCGAACGCCAGATCGCGGCAGAGGCAAGGGACTCCGCCATGTTTGACACAGCGGAGTCTATTGCGCAACTCCGAGATGGTCATGTCCCCACAAAGAAGAACATGAACCATCCACGAAAGCCTCCTCAGCGTGCTGAATGCCCAGCACACGAGGCAGAGCGATCGTGACCGTCCTGAGGCGCCAAGAGATCGACCGCACCCAGAAACGCACGGGTGATAAGACATCTTTAAAAAGAGACCGATCACCCGTGTTATGCAGAGAAATTTGCTCTTTCAGTGCTGAAGCACGCAGGGGGCTGGCCACCGCACACTCTTGTGTACTGTCTTCACGGACGTTGTTCTCCCCCGTGAGACCGCGACCACCGCTGCTGTCCGTAACGCCCGCACTCGTCAAGCTTCTCACTCGTAGCGTCAGGAAGAGCAGTAGTGAAACACCACCGCCTCGGCTCTCAGAAGCGAAAGGATGATAATGCGGTGCACCGGCTGCCTCTTATAATCACGCTCACAGCTGTGATCAGCGGCAGCTGGATGCAATGATCGCATGCCAATGTCCCATTGGCTCGTTTAGTTTACACTCGAAGTGGTAGGTCTCTCTGGGCGAGATCCAATTCGTCGGTCATCCCACGTGACTCGAGTGCCAAAAACTGATAGGGAACCATGGTTCCCCGAGTGGGGAACGAGACACTGCGTCCCCTAGGCTTTGGGCCATGCTTCGGACGCAAGCTTCAGACGAAGAAGCGGATGATGTATTCTCCCGGCGGCTCTTTTATTATGGTCGCGCCGGTAGTGACGTCATGGGCTGTTGCCGGCCAACAGTTGATGTTTTTACATATGTATCTTCAGACACGAGTCACGTTGACGGCGTTCCCCAATAGCGACCCCTAGGGGATGCAGTGTCTCGTTCCCCACTCGGGGAACCATGGTTACATACGTAACCTGAAACGTGTTTTTTTAGCACAACTTACATAAATCAAATAAACAAGAGTAGTGCTACACAGTAGCACCCAGCAAAAAACACAAGCCAATAAAATAACCACACATTTATTGAAAGAATATTGGACAGATAATTTATTAATATTAAATATCAATGTATTATTTTTATTCAGTTCTATGCAACAGAATCAGACATAACTGTTGTTGTTTTTGACTAATTATCCAAATAATGTATAGTTTTGCAAACAGGGTTTTTCCTTTCTCTGAGGCGGAGGCGGTACCATCCTGATCATGTGCACACAATGTACCCTTCAACTGCCTAAAACAAACACTTTTTACATGCATTGTAATTTAGGTGTTATAATAATTATATGATTGAAGAAAATGACAATTATAAAGTTATGGTTTATTTTCTCTCACCTAATGTTTTATTGTTATTTATTTTTAAAATAGCCTCATGAATTGTTTTATTTTCCCTCAGAAATTCTGTGTTGTGTATCTGGTTATCAAACGAAGGCATAAAACATAAACTTCATTTATCTTTAAATTATTAAAAATTAAACTTTTTTTGGCAAACAAAGGGAATTTACAATGACGTCCCCGCATTAGCAAATAATAGCCTATATATAATATTGAAAATGCAATAACAAAAACATCAGTAGGCCATTTTAAAAATGTAAGCCTAGGAGTAGCCTATAAACTGGCCCTATTTCAAATGCAATAACAAAAATATCAGTATCATTCACACTGGTGTGTAGGAAAAGGAATGAATATAAGCTATTACAAAATAACTGCTGTCTGGAATTTCAATACCTGCATATTATTTGTGAGGCTTTATCAATCAGTGTGAGGATTGCTGCTGGCAGTGAGTAATAATTTGGTCAATGCGATCTCATGAAATGATCCAAAGTTTAAAAAAATATTGTTTGCCGTTGTCGTGGTACGGAGATCTTTACAAAACAAAAAATCGTCTTTTATCTCGTTTTCCCATTCATAACAAACCTATGCGAGGAGTTGGCCATTTTTGACACGTTGGTAGACTCGTCTATTTGAAATGCGAAGTTATTTCCATAAAGTTACACAGAAAGCTGATCCCTCACGTCTTCTGACATTGTTGCGATGCAACGTTTGACCGTATTATTTGATAATGGTATCTTAGCCAGTTGTTTTGACTTATACTCTCCAAATAATTCCTTGACAAAATCCATTGCGCATGGCAAAATCAAAGTTTCTGCAATTGTATGCCCTTTCTTTGCTTTGGCAATTTTTTCAGCCACCGTATACAATATTTTTAGAAGTTTCTTGTCAGTAGCAGTGACTTCCCTCATTTAATTTTGGGAGTATGTCAATTCTTTTGCCTTGCGCTCAAAAAATGCCCTGGGCTTGTCGTGGTATTGGGGAAGAGTTGTCTGCAAATGTCTTATTAGTTTGGATGGCTTTATGCATTCGTTAGCAAAGATTTTGGCACAGATAATGCATTGTGGCAGGGACTCTTTGCTACAAGAAAATGTAATAAAACCATAGTTCAGGTAACTATCTTGGTATTTCCTTTATTTCGTGTTTCCAGTATTGCTAGCACTGCGACCCAAATTGGTGGGAGCTCCCTCACCTGGGTCCAGTATGCCTGGGTCATTACTATCAGTTGCTGTTGGCGATTCAGTGGCACTCAATCGTTTTTGTGGAGGACAAATTTGTCAATTTTTTGGTCAGCCAGGGGATCATGGATAAAATTAACTAATGTAATATAATCGTTCTCCTTAATCCTCATCGCTCAACACTTTTCAAAATATGTGACTCGACCCCCCTCAGAGCTCGCTGGGGCCCTCTTGTGGGCCGAGACCCCCCTTTTGGGAACCGATGCATTAGAGCATATAGCAAGGGTCAAAACCGTAAAGGGACATTATTCACAAGCAGGACCAGAAACTCATGTCATTTGTGCACAAAAGTTTTATTATTTTATTATTTTTAACTAAACGCTATCACACATAACCAATCTAAACAAACAAACATACAATCACTCATACATGGGGAAAAGGGCAAAAAGACTCGATGGATGAAATCATAAGGAAAACCAGAGAATAAAGCTATGAAAAGAGTAGAAATCTTTTACCTGAGTAAAATCATCACCATCAGCGCAGTTTCGTTTAGCTAAATGTACGATACTTGCATTGCCTTGCTCGTTGACGAGTGTCCGGATGCAGTCTCTGATGAAAGTCTTGTTGGTTTCAAGGTTTTGGACTTGCGATCAGGTTCTGCCGAGTTTGAAGAGTGATGAATTCCAAAGATGTCCTGACTCGATGGTGATTGGGAGTTTCTTCCCAGGTAGGAAGTGAAGAAGAGATAAGAGAGGCATCTGCTGAGATCCGAGGATCTTTGTTGAATGGAAAGTCAAGGCCGAAGCCCGGCACACTTAAGGGTTTCAGGAGAGTTCTAGCTCAAATCCTCATCTTCTCAGAATGTAAAAGAAGTTAAAACTCTGTGTCAAGGCCTGCCAGGTGCGGTTTCGCCTGCTCTGGGATATATGGCGCTTTTCCACTGAGTGGTATGACTCGGCTCGGTTCAGAACGACATGGCTCAGTTCGGCTCGGTTTGCATATCCACTACAGATTAGTACTGCTGTAGAGTGGGCGGGATTATTCACGTGTTGTTATAGTTGCGCTGCTTCTACTGCCGTGACTCCTGAAATTTTTTTTAATTCCGCGTCGCTCCATCATGCTCTCGCTGGAATCCCTCCTTGGCTATAAACGAGAGGACTGTCCGTACTTCCTCAACAGACGTCAAAACAGCTATTTTTTGGTTGTTAAAAGAAAGGTGCGCTCATTGAAAACAGTTGTGTTTGATCCTTCGTTGGCTGTGCTGATTTAAATCTAGCGGGTTGTGTCTCATGCCGCAAGTTAATTGACGCAGGCAGTGACGATTTTCTCTTGCCAATCGGTGATCAGCAGAGTTCATACATCACGTTTTGGCAACGGTACAGTTCGTCTGGAACCTCGGCCGAGTTGGTTCTAAAAAAGTACCAGGTACTGTACCCAGCGGAAATCTCCCAAAAGTGAGCCGTACTGAACAGTACCGTGCCGTACAATGCAGTGGAAGAGCGCCATTAATCACCAGAAGACGAGAAGGTGATGAGAGATGAGTGAAAAGACTAAAAGCTAGGCGGGTCACAGAAGCGAGGCCTTTTAAGTTATGTGGAGGTCACACCCCTTGGGGGTCAAAGAGCCAATGGTGACTTTCACTTTTGGAGGGAAAGTATATGACTCTTTGTCTCTTAACATAGTAATTTGCATAACGTGATTCAACTGGTTGTTGATGCAAAAACTACTAAAGATTCTTAGAATGCTAATATGCTGCATATATACCAACATATACTATACACTGCTATTTATATCATCAGAAGACAAATACATAGATACTAAAAATGGCATAGGCAAGATTACATGAACGAGTGGTTCTATCATAAGAATGCATAAAACAGTATACAATACAAAAGACAATATACAAGATGGTAACAATCATACACAATGACCTGGGGATATGCAACTAAGGTCATGGGAAAATTTGTCTATGAATTAATGAAATAAGTCATTTACTATAGCAGTATGTGTCTGTTTTAGAGAGAATTGAGTAGGGGGGAAGATTCTCTCTACATACTTTTAGGTCGTAAAGTTTATCTGGTCTGGCGGAGTTGCCCAGGTTGCCATAGTAATCAGCGGCCTGGGGTCCTTCACAGACATCCTGGCAACTCAGTATGTTTATTGGGTGAGGGGTCTGTGATTATTTGTTAATCTAATGAATAATTGTGTGTCGGATTACGATACAGATTGTGTAAAAGCAACTTTACGGTATTAAATAGGTAAAATAGTGTGTAATAATGCAAAATGACAAGATTAAACACTCAATATTCAGTTAAAGGTATTTAATTATTGAATTTAGTGATGTCATCGTCCAGCTCAGTTCAGTTTAAATAGTACCTGTGCAATCAATCAAGTTGACGATATCGCTGGAAATTAAGTGTCCTCAACTAAGCAAACCAGAGGCGACAATGTCAAAGGAACCAAAACTCCATCGGTGACAGAATGGAGAAAAAAACCTTGGGAAAAACCAGGCTCAGTTTGGGACCGGTTCTCCTCTGGCCAGATGAACCAGCAGTTCAATTCCAGGCTGCAGCAAAGTCAGATTGTGCAGAGGACCTCAAAACGAACATTGTATTCAGTTTTCTCTATTGGTTGCCATCCCCTGGTCTAAATTATAGGGTGTCTGCTTAATACTTTTAACTAAAGCAAAGAAGATGGTCAGGTGAAGAATAAAAAGGTAAAGGGTATAAAAAAATATAATACATATTAAAAACAAGTTGTCAAAAAGTTAAATCAGATGAAGCTCACTTCCAGCTGTGGTGTGTGAAAGTAAAGTGAAAATTTTCTACTGCCTCCTTTTTCTAAGCCTCGTCATGCTATGGAAATCAGAATTATTTTTACAGAATGAGTTTGCAAATGCCGTTTCAGGTCTGTGTGATATGTGAAGCTCTTTTCACACTGAGAACACTTGTAAGGCTTCTCTCCAGTGTGAACTCTAATGTGAATCCTAAGGTTCCCTTTAGATGTGAAACTCTTTCCACACTGAGGGCAGGTGAAAGGTTTCTCTCCAGTGTGAATTCTTATATGCTCTTCCAGATTTGCTCTTTGTTTGAAACCCTTTTCACAGTGAGGGCATGTGTGAAGCTTCTCTACAATGTGACGTCGTACACGATTCTTAAGGTGACTCCTGTCAGTGAAAGATTTCAATCCAGAGTGAATCCTCGTGTGCTGCCTAAGGTTTCTTTTATATCTGAAACTTTTTCCACACTGATCACAATCAAAATGATTCTCTCCCTTGTGAATTGCCATGTGATCCTTAAAAGTTTCGTTTCGTGTGAAGCTCTTCTCACACAGTTCGCAGGAGAAACGCTTCTCTCCAGTGTGAGTCCTCATGTGGACATTAAGGTTTTTTTTATGTTCAAAACTCTTTCCACACTGAGAGCAACTGAACGGCCTCTCTCCAGCATGGATTTTTGAGTGGATTTCAAGGCTTTGTTTTTGACTGAAACTTTTTCCACACTGTTGGCAAGTGAAAGGGCTCTCTCTCGTGTGAACTCTCATGTGGCTATTCAGATTTCCTTTTAGTGCAAAACTCCACCCACACTGTTGACAAGAGTAAGGCTTCTCTCCAGTGTGAACTCTCGAGTGACTTTTAAGATATTCTTTTAGTGCAAAACTTTTTCCACACTCTTGACAGGAGTAAGGCTTCTCTCCAGTGTGAATTCTCATGTGAATGTTAAGACTTCCTTTTAGTGCAAAACTCTTCCCACACTGTTGGCAGGCATGAGGCTTCTCTTTAGTATGTACTCTCATATGGACTTTAAGGTTCCTAGTTTCTGTTTCATGAGTCTGTGAGTCACTCAAAGATTTTTCGCCAGTCATGAAATCATGGCATTTCTCATCCTGATTTTTCTCTCCCATTCCATTCGGTTCTTGACTCTCCTCTTTCAGTTGCACCAGGTCTAAAGTGAAAATAAACAAAAACAAGTTAACACCGGTTTATTTGTACAAAGCAACAGCAATATAAAAATATCTACAAAGTTACAAAACTCAAAGTCCACTCCAAAGGGAGATATTTTGGTTTTAAAAAAAATCCCTTTTCAAGAACTACAACGAACGGCTTGTTTGGACTACAGCGTTGTTTTCCGGTGTTTGTTATATCACAAAGCAGCCCATTAGAATATCATTCAAATAAATCACGCCTACAGAAATTTGAATGGTTGGCGGGTGGGGAGAACGCTTGGTTGAGCACTGCACGTTTCAAAATCGAAACCCGGAGCGGGTGTTTTTATGTCACTGTATTTCTAAAGGAAACCGACTGTCTTCAGAAAATTAAAGATGTCACTTTCATTTCAACTTGCATGTAATGTCTGATAAAGCAGTGTTTGTGAACGGAGCTCAGCTTTTTGTACAGCGTTACCGGGCAAACCTCGATCTCTCCCGCTCCAATAGCGCCTCTTGCTGGCAGAGAATGAATTTGCATATATATGCTGCCACAAATAGAAGTCTGTGGGACTATGGTATAAATAAATTCAACTGTATAACAGTTTCACTACAATTGATGTTATAATGTTAGAATTGAAGAACAATAAACAAAATACAAATTACTGTTGCATGTATCTGTATATAGTAAATGCAGTTATATTTATACTGTTGTTGACATCCTATCTAAAACATGAATTAACAAAAAAAAAAATAATAACGTTACCACTTGAATAGGTCTTGTAATATCCGTGGGTGCAAAGGCTCTGCACGATCCTATTGCTCAATATTCTCGAGGTCTGAATTGATATAGCAATTTTGACGAAGTTGCTGCTTTGGCAAGGGGCGAGGCAGTACTGAAACACCATCTAAGCTGTTCGCCAATCACAACACACTGGGATATCTGACCAATCACAACACATTTCGTTTTTCGGAAGGCGGGCCTTCATCAAACCCGGAACTAATCGAGCTGTTTGTGCCAGGCTGGAGAGGAAGGTTTTGTAATAATGTAAATTATATGAAAAATAATGTGATTTTCGAAACACCAAGCATAAGAGCATGTTCTAGTACACCCCCAAAACAAAATCAAGACTTTGTTAAAGAGCATAATTATGATCCCCTTAAGAAAATATGCAATTTTCACAGTGTAAATAAAATTTTCGCCGTTTTCTAACTTATTTACTTTAGCTTCTTAGGTAAAATCAATGCTATGACACATTTCAGATGTGTCCTAAATTACAAAAACATATACATATATTTAATTGTTTGATCAAAATTATTGCTTAGGACAATTTGGTAGACTCTGGATATGGGTAGTCCCTAACGTCCTCCTAATTCTGCAGAAGCTGGAGGCAGAGTCATGGGATCATCTTGACTGGTTGAATCTGGAGACCGGAAAACCCGAGGCATATCACGGCACTCCCTCCCTATTACACATCGTTATACATTTAAAAATCTCGCTAATAACTTAAAAAGCCCTGAATGGTTTAGCTCCTCAAAACTTGAGTGAGCTCTTTGAGAAGAACTCTAAATAGTTCTTCACGTCTCCTGCAATCTTAAAACTCGGGCCATTTGATAATACTTAAAATATCAAAATCAACTGCGGGCAACAGATCCTTTTCCTATTTATTGCCCAAATTCTGGAACAATCTACCTAGCATTGTTCGGGAGGCAGACACACTCTGTCGGTTTAAAACTTGATTAAAGAACTGTCTCTTTAACCTGGTTTACGCATATTTCTATAAATCTAATACATTAAAGGATTGTTAGGCTGCATTAATTAGGTCAACCAGAACCAGAAAGACTTCCCATAACATACAATGTACTGGTTACATCGTTAGAAGAATGGCACCTACTCTAATTAGGGCCAAAGCCCAAAGGGGTGAAGGGCCCTGTAGTTTTCCTTAGGATTCTTCTTATTATGATTCCTCAAATTTTTCTTCAAGGATTTTGGGGATCTTAACATGCTCAAAAACTCTTGAAACTTGGCACACACCTTGGAATCTGCGGGCATTAGGGCCGGTCAGAGACTGGTACACAGGCGTGACATTAAGCTGGACAACTTTCAAATTTACAGTCATTAGCTACAACCAACAGGAAGTCGGCTATTTTTATTTGAATGTGGATTTTTGTCCAAATATATGGCTGTTAATTATTGCACACCAGTCTTATGAAAATCATAGAATTCACACCAAACTTTGTCAACATGATTGCAAAACACAGAGGAACTTAAATTGTGAACAGATTTTGGACATCTTGAACGGTGTTGCCGTGGCAATTTATTAAATTAAGTCTTTCATAGGCTTGATGGTTTGGATTAACACTTTAATTGCTGTATCCCTTAAAACCAGACTTAATTGCTGTATCCCTTAAAACCAGACTGCCAGAGGGTTACTGTAAATGCATGGGCTGTGCCCCTTTTTCTTGATGCCACTGGGGTGGCTGTTGCACTGATGGCTTGGGGCCCATCATCGCTGCTTGCAGCTATATTATTAGTCTGTTCCTTTCTTATTCCGAGGTCACCGTAGCCACCAGATCCAGTGTGTATCCAGATAAGATGGTCACTGCAGTCTCCCGGATCCTGTCCGTATCCAGACTAGATGGTGAATCAGCACCTAGAGACAACCTCTACAGCCCTGAATGTCAGCGGAAACCAACTAGCGTCAAATATATGAGCCCTAAACACAAATCTCCTGCGATGACCTTGCCAACTTGACGGCCATCGGCACAGACCACGGAAACTAGTGCTGGGCGGTATGAGCAAAAATGTATATCACGGTATTTTTCTAAATTATACCGGTTTCACGGTATATGACGGTATTTTTTTTTCGTATATGACCAGGTGTTAACCACATTTTCTACTGACTGAGAGAGGAAAAACTGCAGTAGATTGACTTAGAATGCCATATTTTAGTGTCATGATGAGTGAATATTGTAGAAAAATGAGGCTAATGAGGTTCAAAGGTGGCATGAGTGAAATTAAATTCATAGAATCATGTGGACATTAATGTTTTAAATATACATTTGCTTTTAGAGATTAGACATTTTTTTTAGACATTTCAGCTGTTACTTTATTTTGAACTATTTTCGTTGATGATATAGAGCAAAATCATGCAGTACTTGTTTATTGATCTGTTGTATTAAATCAATATATCACATTTGCAAACTCCCCTTATAATTATTAAAAGCTGTCACTCTCCTGATCTGTGGGCGCACAGAAATTGAGAGCGCGGTGAGTGAGTTCTCAAGACTCAAAAGCACGTGCAAATGTGATACATTCTGTCGGAACCTGCGGGAATGAGTATAATTATTAATAGCCACAATCCCGCACTGAAATTCAAGTTCTGCTCTGTGTTCTCTGCTAAGAACCCGACTGTGAATGATGCGAGCGGCGTTACTATGTTGTCAGTGAGAAGCTGCAGCCGAGGCGGGGATGAACAACAACAGTTCGCTACATGTTTCCGACATGTTTCTTTCCCCTCAGTAATCCCTGATAATGTTTAAATGGAGGGAACATGTTGCAGTTTTTCCGTGAGCGGGAATGTAAAACCCGGAATGGATCCAGAGCAGCGTGTTTACAGAAAGCTTAGAGTGGAGAGAGGAACGTGCTTTAATCCACTCCAGGCTTTGATCACATCCCCCTCAGCAGACTGAATACACCTCGTCTTTCCTTCATTTAAGACCTATTCAAGCTACAATCAAGACAGTTATAACACTATTTGAGAAATGTAAGCGTAATTACGGTCTTAAAATTATGAAAAGTGAATTTAAGACAGTCGGGAACCCTGCAATTGACGGGAATCCGTCGTATGGACTGAGAACTTTTGTGTGTGAGAGACGCGGGAGCTGATGGCAGCGGTCGGTGGATATGTGGTGCGGTCGATGTGGATATTGTGGATAACTTCTCTCTCATCACATTCTACTAGTGCTTCAGCTTCAGAACTTTCACGCTTAGCAACACATAAAGCTGTATCCTCGCCAAAATGCAACAGTGATAAGAGACCCCTCTCTAACAGTGTCGCGTTCCGAACGTTATTTAAATGACACCGGTATTGCGGTATTTAAGAAATTCATATCATAAGAAAAATAAACACCGGTATGCGGTATGAACCGGTATACCGCCCAGCACTAACGGAAACCCAACGAGTCCTCTGCTCAATTCTGACTCGTTGTACTCTGGAATTAAAACATGCCATGCTGGTTTCATATTGTTTCCTTGCCACTGTCGCCTTTGGCTTTCTTAGTTGGGGACACTTAATTTCTGGCATTGTTGTTGATTTGCTTGCACAATGATTGTACATCTATTTGAACTGAGCTAAGCTGGACAATGACATCACGTAATCAATGATGAACTGACTTTATCAGGAAAATTGAGTGTTAACCATCACCCTTCTTTCATTTTTGACATACAATTTTTCTGTTTAATACTGTAAAGCTGCTTTGACAATCTGTACTCCCATGGTGGCACAGGATGGTCAGACTCATTGTGGGGCTTGGGCTCTTGGCCAGAGGTGGCTATAGGCTCTGGCTCCATTGGGGCATCGGCTCTGGCTCAGTGTTCATGGTGGGCATGAGCTCCCCATCTGCTCTGGGCTCTGGTATCATAACCATGTAGCGGGGGGTACATAAGCTTGGCTCTGGAATTGGCTGCGTGACAGGTGCAAGGTGGGGCTTCATCTGCTTCACCCATGGTAAAAGAAGCTCCATCCACCCACAATACAACATTGGTGTACTCTTTCAGTGTCCAGCAGGTATTCTCCTCTCACATCAGGAATGATTTCACCATCTAGCCCACACCTGAAGCCCTCTGTGTGGGTGATTTCATCACACCTTGCTCGGTGGTAGATGTTGACAAATTCCTCTATGGCTATGTTCACACTGTGAGCCCTAAGGCTGATTTATACTTCTGCGTGGGCCCTTCGCCTTACTGTGCGTTCAGACCGGACGCGGCGAGAGCATCAAAGTGACCGGGAGTCATTCATTTTCAATTAGAGCCGGCGGCGAGCTCCGGCGAGAGCGGTGCGGCGCGTTTTGGACTATGAGAGTGTCGAGGAGAGTTGAAATCAGGTCAACTTTATGGTAATGAGCTATGACGCGGTTGGGCGGCAACCAATCAGAATGTAGAAGTCCTCCGCTTGAAAGGATTCCAGAGAACGCAGCCCGTAAACTTTGACTCTGCCTATTTTTTTTGTCTACAAAGGAAAAACAAAAGTGTACTACACCTAATCTCCCCTGTTGTGGTGTCAACAAATTGCTTAGTTGGAGAAAATAATGATATGTCATTAGGCTTACATATATACAGTCAGTGGGACATACAGCTATGCCATTTCAGACATGGCATGCAAGCAAGATATTCTGAAATGTGGGTAATGAAGTGTTGTGTTTTCTATTGTATTTTCACTAGTGGATGAGTGCAGAAGAAGGTGGAAGTGCACAAGATCAACAAGCTTGTTTGCTTTGCGGCCCCTTTAAATACAAGACAAGCATACGATCTACGTCACAGCATCAGAGCTTCCACAAATCTTTCTACAGCGTTGCTGGCAGGGTGGCCAGGGCGACTTTTGACACTCTCGCCGCGTCCGGTCTGAACGCACAGTTAGGCTATGCGTCAGTTTTAATGTAAAACATTAATGTGGTTCCAAAAACACATCTGGGAGTAAAGTTCATTCAACTCAGATTATGTTCCTGGTTAAGACTCAAGACATTCTCAACAGAGCGACGAATCGAGGAGTCACTATGAAAATGGACGCTACAAAAAAAGTGTGCCATACTGTTTCTTTCTTCTTTTGTTCAATGGTCGTTTACATGCTTAGTGCATATCGTCACCTAATTGATGGTTGTGCAATAATTTTTTTCCCGTTTAATCTTTAATCCTTGGAATATGACTTATATTTTTTGTGTGATGCTAATTATATATTACGTCATATCAGATATGTATTTTTTATTATAGAAATACATTATAGAAAATGCCAATCCATGTGTGAGATGATAATATACCATATAATAAATATATAAAATATAATCAATTAAACATTACCTTGTCAGTGTTTTATAATTTTTATTCAGATAACTGTTAAATATGCTATTTATATATATATAATAGGCTATATTACAAAATCTAATATTATATAATGTTGTGCGCTATCTGTCACGCCCACTGGAGTCTCGTCAGTAGATAGCGCTGAAGTGAACTATCCCTGGAACATAACCTGCTCCGGAGAGCAAGTTGCTATGGTTACTTGTATACCCTGAAAGTAACCTCCGATTTTGGAACTGAAAACTGAGGTTATCCGCTCACTTGTCCTCAAACATACCCGGGTATGTCACATAACCTGCTTTCTGGAATACACCCCAGAAGTGCCATAGAGCCGATAGTAAATCACCAGGGAGTTAACTTACCATCTGTTAAACCCTGAACTCTCAGTTGATCAACCCAAACCTTGCTTACTCGAGATATGTTGGTTCCAAAAACGAGTTCAGGAGTACGTTCATTCAACCAAGAGTATGTTCCTGGTTAACACGCAAGACATTCTCAATAGAGCGATGAATCGACGAGTCACTATGGAAATGGACGCTAACAAAAAGTGTGCCATACTGCTTCTGTTTTCTTCTTCTAAAGAATAAAGTCAATAAAGAAGAAAGGCGGAGCAAGTGAAGGAGTGAAGGAGACCCGCTGAATGAAACACACATGTGCCACTAGAGGGCGCTGACTCTGCCGTTAACCCGGTAACCCTGTAAAAAAAGCAGCTGCGCTACTTTCCTAACTGTGTAAAAATTGTTTAACAGTCATTTAGATAATTTTATTCACTTTAGTCTTCACATTAACACCAAATAATTAATACTTAAAGACTTAATGAGCTATTTATTTTCAAACATTTTTTCTTACCTGAAACACGGCCTATCCACTGATCTATAATAGAGAACAGTGGGCATATCTATATATTGACTGATTCGTTATTATTGTTCAGCAACATTTAACAGGATTCATTAGTTAACATAAAAAACAATGACTGCATTTATTTATAATTATGTTAATTTCAACTTTTAATAATACATTATAAAATCAAAACGTTGTACGTGTGCAATTCCAGCGTTATGGACGTGACATTTGCAGTTAAAAACTTGAAATATAAATGATCAGAGAATGTAAATGTTAACAATATACGGAAACATCTATTTATATTTTTCTAAACCCCTAACCATAGAGTTTAGGCATCAGAAAAAAACAGTCTATGCACGTGTTTTATATTTTAAATCAGGCAAATATGCATGCGTTACGGACGTGACAAAAAAGGACTTTTTGGGAGTCAACATACTTTGTAGAAATTCTGCGAATTCAAATGCACAAGCCAAAATAAATAATACCAGCCGAAAGGATAAGGGTTGTCTCTCCATGGAACATAAATTATTTATTTTATTTTGTTTTTCATTTTTGCATTTATGAGGAAAAACCATTGTTACGGACAATGGTCTCTCCGTTACGGACGTGACAGATCTTAAATGGTCACTTGTCTGACTGGCAAATCAGATTAAATGCTTTAAAAACTTTAACTGAGATCTATTTCTGGGTTTCTGTTGGGTATTTAAACCAACAAACATTTCCCTCTTAGACATCTGTATGGTAAGGTTGCACAATTAATAACATTTAAACTGAAATCACCTTGTTATATAGATTAGCTTGTGTTTGCGCGAGTGTGGTGTTAAAATGTAACCAGTGCGGATATGTTCAAAACTGAATTCAGACATGATTATTTGCTAATGTGGTCTTTACTTTAGACCCCGAATAATATAGAATTTGCTAACATACATCATCAGCTATAATAAATGTTTACAGAGTCCCAGAGGTCGCCGCGGTTTCCACTCAGAACAAGCTTCGGCGAATTGAAGTAGCCTATTGTCCGCTTGTTAGTGTGTACTGTGTAGGCCAGTGTCTGTGTGAAGAATGGTATGCAAAATACAATCGTGTCACAATGATCACAATAGTATGTTTGATGGCAATATTTACTGCCAGTTTGCATTGCTAAATGTGCAATCGTGATTCAAAATAGCTGCATTATGTTTGTCAAAATAATTGCAGTGTAAGCCAATGTTTTAGAATAATCTTCATGCTATTTATAGTCTCTAAAGATTTGTAGCACTTGAGTGGACAGGCCCACCTTATCATGGACAAAATATATTAAGCTTGTATTTTATGTCTTCTATAAGCATGATGTGTTGTTTCTAATCTTTAATCTGAACTTTTGTTTTCAACAAAAAGCTTTTTATGTTTTAGCAGGAAAAGCTATGAACGTGTGTGAAATATGTTGAATTTGATTTCTCATGAATGGTCATGATAAATGCAACAATTTGGTGTGAACTATATGTCGATTCTCAGCATCGTACGAATGATGAATACTTTTATAAGTTATTGAGGTATTTTCCTTCATGTGGTAAATTGACTATCAGATAATGTAGGCACGGCAAGGGGCCGTGCGGGGTGGGGCTCCGCCCCACAAGAACAATCTGATTGGGACAGCCGCCCGTGGGTGGACCCAAATCGGGCTGTTTAAAATGGACACAAAGCTTTGTTCATTAGCTTAGCTTTTTGCTCTCACTCGCTGCTCGCTGACTTACTGGAAGCTTCGGCTTCGTCTTCACTGGTCGTGCTGGAAGCTCTCGATCACCACCTTACTATCAGACTGACCATCTAAAGAACTCAAAGACTTCGACAAAAGGTCTCACTGAAAACTTGAACTCCTAAAGCCATAAGAACTTCCAAAACAAGCTTCATAACAGCGTCATCACGTCACAAAGGAACCAGGCAACCGCCAATCACAAGAGGGTTTCCCCAGTGACACCACGCAACGATGTCAGCAGCCGGAGGTTTCCAGGAAACATGCGGAAACGCCAGATCAGCTGACAACTCAACTGAAAGCAAGTAGACCAAACAAATCTCTATTGTTGCTGGTGAATTGATCTGTATGCAGTAAAGATAGCAAAGTCTCTGCTGTGATCTTCCTCTAGTTAAAGTTACGAGACATCAAAACAGTGCTAGCTTTAAACTTTCTTCTAACCGCAAAACTCCTGATGTGTGTGCATATGTTTATGTGTGTATATGTGTGTTATTACGTTTAGTCCATGTATTGTAGAATAACAGTTAGCAAATAAACCTTGTTTAATTTATAAAGAATGATGTCTTTGGCTGTGTGACTTTCAAGTTTTAAATCAAATCAAATCAAATCAAATCACTTTTATTGTCACATCACCACAGCACAAGTTCCTTGGTGAGTGAAATACTTACGAGCGTGCTCCAGACAGTGCAAAAAAAACAAAACAATTTACATATGGACAGTACATATTTACAGACTGTACAGAAGACAATGTACAAAAAACACATACATATACTCAGTACACACAGTGTACTATAAAGACATACTTAGTTACCAATACACATTATACACCGTATGTACACGTCTACATTATGTACACATCTATACATAGTAATATGTGAAGGTGCAACAGATTATACATTTACAGCAGATTGGTTGTGCAACAGATAGTTGTGCAAAGGTGCAACAGATTATGCATGTGCAATGTCGTGGATGTGCCTTGTATGGTGTCCAGTGATAGCAGATGTGTTAGTGCAGTGTGTGCGTGTGGTCCGATTGAACTGTGTTAAAGTGCAGTGCATGGCATGTTGTGTGAGTGGGAGTGTGCTGTAGGGTGAGTTATTTCTGACTGTTCATTAGCCTGATAGCCTGAGGGAAAAAGCTATCCCTCAGTCGGCTAGTGCGGGATCGGATGCTGCGGAGACGTCTCCCTGAGGGCAGCAGAGAGAGCAGTCTGTGGGACGGGTGGCTGGAGTCTTTGATGATCCTCCTGGCTTTCCTTGTACACCGCCTGGTGTAGATGTACTGGAGGGAGGGAAGCTCACCTCCAACAATGTGGCGGGCAGTTCGCATGACCCTTTGCAGAGCGAAGTAATATAAATATTTAAACTATTTTCCAAAGATTGTGTTAATGTTGTTAATCATTTATCTTTCAAGTATTTCTTAAAGATTTTCACATTAAACAATAAATGAAAATACTGTATGTACTTTTATGCTCACCTTTTTTGCACATCTGTTTCACACGTTTTGCTGCGTCTTAATCTTCTTAACATCCAAATGCCAGCCAATAAAATTGGTAAAACATAACTACTAATTAAGTAATCTGTAATACATTTATGAAGCTATTATTTCAGCTTTGGGGAATCATTTATTAAAGATTAAATATTGCTTTGATTAAAGTGATATTAATCTTTAACTTATGATTTATACTTTATTAACGACTCGTCCAGCAACCATTAACATCAGCATATCTTTAACAATTTTGTTTATCTTGCTTCGTGGCCAACGATAAAACAAATAAAACTAGTACTTTATCAAATTTTAACTAGGTAACGCAATCTTTGTCAAATAGTTTAAAACTTAAAAATCACACAGCCCAAGACATCATTCTTTATAAATGAAACAAGGTTTATTTGCTAACTGTTATTCTACAATACTACGTTAAACGTAATAAAACACATATACACACATAAACATACGCACACACATCAGGGGTTTTGCGGTTAGAAGAAAGTTTAAAGCTAGCACTCTTTTGATGTCTCGTAACTTTAACTAGAGGAAGATCACAGCAGAGACTTTGCTATCTTTACTGCATACAGATCAATTCACCAGCAACAATAGAGATTTGTTTGGTCTACTTGCTTTCAGTTGAGTTGTCAGCTGATCTGGCGTTTCCGCGTGTTTCCTGGAAACCTCCGGCTGCTGGTTGCGTGGTGTCACTGGGGAAGCCCTCTTGTGATTGGCAGTTACCTGGTTCCTTTGTGACGTGATGACGCTGTTATGAAGCTTGTTTTAGAAGTTCTTATGGCTTCAGGAGTTCTTCAGTGAGACCTTTTGTCGAAGTCTTTGAGTTCCTTAGGTTCGTCAGCCGATGGTAAAGGCGGTGATCGAGTGCGATCAAATGATGTACCCAAAGTTCCAGCGAGCAGCGGGCGAGAGAGTGCGCTAAGCTTAAGCTTGTGTGTCCATTTTAAACAGACTGATTTCAGTACACCCACTAGAGGCTTCTCCCAATCAGATTGTCCTTGTAGGGCGGAGCCTCGCCCATACGGTTTCTTTTGGACATACCTAATCTAATCTGTGATCTTCCATGTGGAAAACTCTAGGAGTTTAATACTTATGTAAAGTGTTATCACATGCTTACCCGTTTATAATATCACCAAATAATTATCTTAACGATTCGTATGAAATTAAACACTAGTTATAACTTTACAGGGAAACGTAATACGTCACAGGTTAATAAAATAGCATAAGTTCCACTACACAGCAAGCCTATAAAAGACATAAAGTACAACATTAATATATATTGTCTCTTGAGTATATTGTTTTTATAGTAGCAGTACTTACTGGTTGTCTTTTAGAAATCCTCTATGTAGGTTTTAATTTCTTTGTCTGCTCCAGGAGATTAACAAAACGGTTCCTATAGAATACCAGAGGACGAAAGGGCTTTCCAGGGGTCAGGAAGTAATTTCCTATGGAGGTCTGGGGAGCGTTTACGTCAGTGACTTATGCGTTACGGTTCAGGAGATCCTGGAGTTTGTGGTCGCTGTCCTATCTCCAAATAAGAAGTTCCTTTCTTCTGTGTTTATTTATGGCAAGTCAGTCAGGCGCAACAATGAAATTCTGTTTCTAAGTGGATCTGGCGAGCAAAGGTCAGATATTAGGTCGCTCATGGATGTGGCTCTATAAATCTCTGCCTTCCCGTGTCTTTTTCGGAGATTAGCAAAGGGGTCCTCCAGACGGAGCGGCGTCATTATTGGAGTTGGTTGATTTTTATGACTCGCCCATGTCCAACAAAATAATCTTATCGTGTTCCTGTGATGTGTGAGAGTCCATTGTAATGTGGGCCTGTCCACTCAAGTTCTACAATGGCAAGGTTTACAATTGCATGGGATTGCTCACCTGCTAATATTATTCAATGGAGCAAACATTAACTAATTTGTATTTTTATTAATCAACATTAACAAAAAATATTACAACAATTAGCTATTGCACTTTGTTAGTTAATGTTAACCTGCTTTAAATAATGTTAACAAATGGGACCTTATTGTAAAGTGTCACCTATTGTTCTTTCATTCATTTGAACAATCTTTTGCACTCTAATCTTGAAACACTTCTTTATTTTTGTGTATTTTTTTTAAAATAAAGTCCTGATTTAGTAAATTATCTTTAATAGTTATTTAACCTGTTAGGAAGACAACACCTTTTTCACTTCTAAAGAGCGATCTTTGTTTGGATTCATCGGATCTATTTTCGCTGCTAAAATAGACCAAAACAGTCATTATTTCGTCAAAAATGTAAGTGACTTAATATTATGAACTTGTTTGTTGAACTGTCATATGAAATCAGTGTCACATTTTAAATCGTGAGGTGATGGTAAATTAAGTGATGGTCAATTGTCAGCTCTCTTGGTCGTCAGGTCGTGTGATGCATGTTGCTGAACTGTATTCAAATGTTATAAATATAAAAACACCACATTTTGAAATTTAACTGCAGTATGTCAATTTAGTTTATTTGTGTGTGCTGCGCTCATAGACTTTAGAAAACGGCGCTCATTTGTTTGATTTCTCCTCGAGAAGCTGTGCAAGCCTCAAAATTTTAAGGTCCTTGCACCCTGACCGAAAGTGTCCGAAACTGTCATGTTCGTTTTTTCATATTCGTCATTTGGTGGCTCTCAATTGTCAAAAACACCCCTCAAAATATTTGCTACGGATGCGAAAAATGCAGAAAATCGAACCATCTGAATTAATTTTTATGACGGACGGAAGTTTCAGAGGCTGCAAACGTATAAAACGTGAGGTCGTATTTAGTTTATATATATATAGGCTATATATACAAATATTCGTTTTTCGTTTATTATTCATTTATTAATTATTCGTTTATTATAAAATATTAGTTTATTCGTTTTATATATATATATATATATATATATATATAACGAATAAACTAGTCAGAATATAGGCTACAGTTAAAGCTTTCCTTTAGTTTTTGTGAAATACACGCACGCATGCACGCAGCCACGCACACACATACATGTTTAAATACATTTATGTTGTTAATAAATAAATAATAATAAATTGTTGTAACAGCAATATCTCCAAGTTTTGTTTTTCACTGTAAAAATGTAATGATTTGCCAATGCAAAGAGAGTACCGCCACCTTTTTCCTCCCTATTTCAATCAGCGTCTGAGCACCTGTCAGCAATGAGAAAACAATTTGCGACGTACTTTAAAGAGGATTATCGCTCTTTTGCGTGGGTTCGAGATCCGTTTGTGTGCACAGCAAACGAGCTATCAATTGATATGCAGGAACAGCTTATTGAGCTGAAGAGTGACAGTAGACTGAAGGAACTCTTTAGCTCCTGCCCTCTTTCGTCATTCTGGGCAGCATTGATGCAGGAATATCCTGAACTCTGTGACGTCGCCTTGAAGATTCTCCTTCCTTTCGCGTCGACATATTTGTGTGAGGCAGGATTCTCAAAAATGACTGCACTCAAAACGAAATACCGCAATCGTGCACAAATCGAGGATGATTTGAGGCTATGTTTATCAAACATTGAGCCAATAATTGAGGATCTTTGCAAGGCAAAGCAGGCTCAGGTCTCACATTAACATCACCTACCTGCAAGCTTCTGTAAAAAAAATGCAAATGATGCCTACTATTAGGCCTAGTAATAATAACAATAATAAAGCATAAATTAATATCAGAGGTCTGGTGCCAATTCCCAATTATAGCAATAGCCTAGTAATGATAATAGGCCTATACTGATGATAATAATAATAATAACAACAACAATAAAGCATGTAACCTCATATAATTATATAGCAATAGCCTAGTAATGATGATAGGCCTACTACTACTCATAATAATAATAATAATAATAATAATGTCTGCAAGCTCACATTAGAAGTCTGGTGCTACTGTCAATTATAACAATAGCCTAGTAATGATAATAGGCCTACCTACCGCTACTGATGATAATAATAGTAATAATAATAATAATAATAATGTGGGCCTAAAAATAATAGCCTAGGGCTATCTATCTATCTATCTATGCAAGGTGGTGTGGTGTGGTGTGGGTGGGTGGGGGGGGGGGGGCAACTGCAATGAACCAGCTTTGGGGGGGCCCAGCTTGCAAAAGGTTAAGAACCCCTGGGCTAAGGAGAAGAAGAACTGGACTGTTGCACAGTGGTCCAAAGTCCTCTTTTCAGATGAGAGCAAGTTTTGTATTTCATTTGGAAACCAAGGTCCTAGAGTCAGGAGGAAGGGTGGAGAAGCACATAGCACGAGTTGCTTGAAGTCCAGTGTTAAGTTTCCACAGTCTGTGATGATTTGGGGTGCAATGTCATCTGCTGGTGTTGGTCCATTGTGCTTTTTGAAAACCAACGTCACTGCACCCGTTTACCAAGAAATTTTGGAGCACTTCATGCTTCCTTCTGCTGACCAGCTTTTTAAAGATGCTGATTTAATTTTCCAGCAGGATTTGGCACCTGCCCACACTGCCAAAAGCACCATAAGTTGGCCATGCTTTTGACCATGGTGTTGGTGTGCTTGACTGGCCAGCAAACTCCCCAGACCTGAACCCCATAATCTACGGGGTATTGTCAAGAGGATGATGAGAGACACCAGCCCCAACAATGCAGATGAGCTGAAAGCCACTGTCAAAGAAACCTGGGCTTCCATACCACCTCAGCAGTGCCACAAATTGATCACCTCCATGCCACGCCGAATAAAGCAAAAGGAGCCCTACCAAGTATTGAGTACTAGGGATGCACCGAATATTCGGCCACCGAAAATTTTGAAGACTTGAAAGACTTTTATCACCGAAACAATACGGCAGAAATGTTGTGATGACGCAAACAGAAACCGCAACCTGCACGTGCTTGTCTGAAGCAACATGTCTGCGGTGTGGACATATTTCCGTATATTTGAGAAAGACCCACGGAGAGCGATTTGCAAAACATGTCATGCCGAAAGGAACATACTTCACTGTGATAAAGCAGAGAAGCTACTCTTCATCAAGAAAAACCTGCCACTTTACCTCAAGAAGTAGAATGGGCTTATCTAGTGTTTAAATATTTATTATCCACTTTGCACATCTGCAATTCTTGGTGCATTTGTTGTTGTTAAAGTTCTACAGTTAACATATGGGCTATGGCAGTCTTTGTTTTGATACACTATTATGTTGAAGGCCTACAGAGAAAATATTGTTGTATCTTTAAGCAGTTGCACTTGTTCTGAATGCACTTTCTTGTAGTAGTCCTACAGAGAAAAATTTAAAATGCACTTGACCTAAATGCACTTTGTTTTTATGAGAGAACATTTCAATTTTACAACCTTTCAGCAGGCCAGTAGGCCTGTACATTATTATTTAATGTACACATGAGTGGGGTCAAGTTAAACATTTTAGTTTGAATTTTATTTTATACTGTGCATTGTTGCAATGTGCTAAATAAATATTTGTATAATTTGTAATTTATTTATTCTTTGAAACTTTAATATTAATTTATGCAATTGCAATGCCTTGATTTTAGTAAAGTTAGTACACAGTCATAGCCATAAATGCAATGGTACTAATAATTGGCATCATTTCTTTCGGTGTTTCGGTTTTCAGCCTTGGTTTCGGCCAAGAATTTTCATTTCGGTGCATCCCTATTGAGTACATATACAGTAAATGAACATACTTTCCAGAAGGCCAACAATTCACCAATTTTTTTTTTTTTCGTTGGTCTTATGAAGAATTCCAATTTGTTGAGATAGTGAATTGGTGGGTTTTTGTTAAATGTGAGCCAAAATTATCAGAATTATTAGAACCAAAGACTTAAACTACTTCAGTCTGAGTGCATTACATTTATTTAATACACGAGTTTCACAATTTGAGTTGAATTACTGAAATAAATTAACTTTTCCACGACATTCTAATTTATTAAGATGCACCTGTACTTGCTTAGTTTTGGCTATTTACTATTTATACTAATTTAATAAATGAGATAAAGAGAGATTAAGAGATTCATGCAACAGGAGTGAATAACGAGCGTTCTCTCCCCTTTCAATACCATGACTGATGTGAGACCCTTGAGCAAGACACAGAAACCCCAACTGCTCCCGGGCGCAACAGCATTGGCTTCCCACTGCTTCGGGTGTGTGCTCACGATGTGTGTGTGTTCACTACTGTGTGTGTGTGTGTGTGTGCACTTGGATGGGTTAAATGCAGAGCACAAATTCAGAGTATGGGTCACCATACTTGGCCACACTTCAAAATCAGAATTACTGATGAAACCGACCTGTTTGTTCCTCAGTATCTTCATGTTTGACTTCATTCTTCCCATCTTCACTCTCCTCTTTAATAAACATCATCTCTGTTTGTTGCTCAGTATCTTCTTCAATCATCACTTCTCCACTCTCCCCTATAATAAACATCATCTGTGTTTGTTGCTCAGTATCTTCTTCAATAATCACTTCTCCACTGTCCCCTATAATAAACATCATCTCTGTTTGTTGTTCCTCAGTATCTTTGACTCTGAAAGCTTCTTCAATCTTCAGGTCTTCACTCTCCTCTTTAATAAATTCCATCTTTACAACAGTGTGCTTAAGCAGGAGTTTTCCTGTGTGTTTAAGATAAGAATAATTAACAGACAGATCTCAGTGTGCATCTCAATCAGCTCCCTAGTTCAGTAGTTAGCACACTATAAGGGAGTCAGTCAGTGAGAGTTAATGAACTTACATGAACTGATTCGAAAAAAATCACTCAAATCTAGCACATCAAAATAATAACAGAATGCAAATTATGCAAAATCTTAACATGAAATCAAGATTTTTTTTTGTTAATCATGACTCGTCAGTGAGCAAACAGTGCCTGCGTCCCAATGTGCATACTATCCATCCTAAATTACATGTGATTGTAGTCATTTTAAATACTATTTAGGGCAGATAGGGTGCATAGTATGCACATTGGGACGCAGGGAGTGTTTGTGATGAACAGAGACTGAAATATCTTTGTTCTTCACGTTTACACATAAAAACCGTTCGATATTGTTGTTAGAAGTATTACAGTTTACATTCATCATTAACTCATTTCACAGTTCTCTATTTAATTGTCAGAGAGAGTTATGTTGGTTTAAACTCCTTAAATGATTAAATACAAACCTCCAGCAGAAACACGGATGCAGAAGCGCGACACAGCCTTGTGACGTCACTTCACCACACCAAAATAAAAGTCCCGTTTACACGCTAAAAATAATAATAATAGAAGTTCACATACAGAAAACACATTCAAATAATCAGATAATGGATTAATTTAAAGGATAAATCAAAGGGTAATACTTTAGAATAGGGAACACTTATTCACTATTAACTAAGACTTTTCCCTAATTTGCTGCTCATTAATAGTTAACAAGGTAGTTTAGGTAATGGGTGGGATTAGGGATGTAGAATCATGTAGAATATGTGCGTAATTGCTACTAATACATGGCTAATATTCTAGTAATGTGCATGCTAATAAGCAACTAGTTAAGACACCCTAAAATAAAGTTTTACCAACCAAAGCTATTATTAGCACTGATATTGCTAAAAAGCTTCTGGCTTATATCTAAAAGGGATCACAATTATATCACCAACTACTGAGCATTTGTGAAATTCTCAATCATGAATAAAGTCAAGTATCTTGATCTTCATATTATAAATTATTAGTATTTTTTTTTAAAATATTTCAAACTCATTAAGAATGTGTAGTTTATTATTTAGTTTGTGGTTGTAGAGAAATTTAATTTGTTAATTAAAACTCAATCCTTATTATGATGAATAAATATCTATAATTTTTAATCTCACTTTCTCCATAGAACATAAAGGCAATAAATAAAATGTATATTTGTTTGGTTTAAAGGGGCAGTAACTGTAAAGCATTACACTGATGGGTTTAAAACAATTTAGTTTGTCTGAATGAAAAACGTACATAAAAATGGTTAAAATGATTTCCTCTAAATCAGGGGTCTGCAACCTTCAATTGTCACGGTGCTCACACGAGGGAGGATCGAGGAACACACAGACAAGGATTTAACTCAAATAAACAGTCTTTAATGACTCCAAACAAGGCAGGGCAGGACAAGGCAAGGTAGACACAGAAGGGAACACCAGGGAGCAACGAGTAGACCAGACAAAAGCACGACCCGGGAGGGGCAGTGGGCACTCTGGAGGCCCCTCAGGACACACACGGACAGGATACAGGACGGGGACCTCCAGAACGGAACAGACAGATGGAGGCCAAGGCGGGTGGTCTTTGTGGCCTCGGTCCCCTCGGCCCAGCCACCACAGCCGGAGTTCTACTACCCCCCCAAAATAAATTCCATGGGGCAGCTAGGGGGTATCAGGAGCCCTCCGGGGCTAAACACACAGGACAGAACAGCCCACAGGGCTAGACAAACCGGACAGGACAGGTCAGCTCACAGGAACAGGAAGCCCTCCTCGGCTAGGCTTGGAAGCGGAGGCTTCCTCTGGGCATGACAAGGAGTCAGGGGCCCCCTTAGGGTCCCTCAGCAACTGCTTCCACTTCCGTGAGAAGGAGGCAGACGAGTCTCCATGGACATGACCGACATGACAAGATAAATACAAATGTTCCTGTGGACACAACAAGACTAAAAATCCATGACTCCGGGGACATGGCACGGTACTCCTGGCCGTGATATGTGGACTGGATCCACTGGAACTCGCTGGCGGCCGACGGGCTTGAGTCAGCGATGGGCTTGAGACACCGGCGGGCTTGAGTCAGCGGTGGGCTTGCTTCCCCCACGGACGGTGGACTTGAGAGACCTTGGGATGGCGGGTTGGCTTTCCCCACGGAAGGCGGACTTGAGAGAGCCGCGGACGGCGGGTTGGCTTTTTCCGTGGACTGCCAATCACGATCAGCAGGCAGACGTGATGATTCACAAGTGACGGGTTTTTAGCGCGATAACGGATCTGATTTTGAATGTATAACTGTATAAGTGATGATCATAATGCATAATTAAGATACATGGTAAAGAGCAGAGATAGTTTTAACTCTCAAAATGTGAATTACACCTGTTGAGGGATAGATGACAGGGAGGCTTTATCACTGCAACTTCGAAATCAGAGCACAGTTAAATGATTTAATCAAAATCAATTTATATATATATGATCCTGTCTTTTATCTTTTAAACGGTCCAGATCCTTGAAAGCTGCTTATTAGTTTTTAAAAAATTCAGTATTATTTTCAATATGAATTTAACAAAAGATTTAATCTAGTTCTGTGTGAAATTATAAAGCGACACGAAGGTAAGCGCATTATTGTTGTTATTTTTTATTGTTGGATTATCATACAGTATGCATCAATGAATGACACAGTTTCATGGTGTGTGCATAAACGAGTCTGAGATACCCAAATTACATTGCTTATTCCGATCACTTATATTGGGCACTTTTGTGCATGTAAATTCTTACTGTTGACATTGGAAATGATGCATGTGTTTTTTCGAGGGTATCGTTTAATTTATTGATTGCCCTTTTGACAGTGTCTGCTTGCATATTTTAATCATATTTGGTAACATCTTGTATTTGATATAACATGTATTTGCCCCGATTTGATCCATGGGAAATTTATCTAGCATTATATTTATATCATTTTGTTGTCTTTATCTTGTTTTAATGAGTTAAAAATGGATCTTATCAATATATATATATATTGATATTGATAATACAGGTATATATATCACATTACTTTGACAGTTAAAATTTTGTGTGGGTTTTTGTGAGCTTTTGGGCTGGAAATCGTCCATCCTATCTGGCAACACTGATCACAACACAGTTGAGCCAGTTCTGCAGCTTTATTCTGATGAAGCAGCTGACCACCGTTTCCACATTCCACTCTGCCGTGCATCACAACCCCCATTACTGCTGTCAGACTGAATCTAATCATGGATGGGAAAGGCACATCGAGGCTATCATTGCCTGAGTGCCCCGTACCACACAATCTTGAACAAGAGCAGGAGAACGCGTGTGGGGCAATTTGACTGCCGCTCCGTCTGCTCCAAACATCTGTGTGCTGCTCTCCATGAGGAACTCTACCTGTAAAATTTACACAGAGTAAAACGCTTTATATCTCATTTTGTCAGCATTACATTTCTTGCCAAATTTAATTTCATGTTTACAATTACATGCTAACTTTTGCTATAGTTTCATCACTTTTGTGGTGAAGTGAACTGGTAGAAATGGGGCGATAGTTATTTAAATCTAAAGGATCTATAGGCTTTTTCAAAAGTAGTTGTATTATAGCATGTTTAAAGCAACGGGGCTCTAGAGTGCGACCAATTTGGTCGCACATGCGACCTAATTTCTCAAGGGTGCGACAAAACAAAATCTGAGGTCGCACCTGTGCGTCCAGCCATTCAAAAAAAAAAAAAAAAAAAGTCTCCGCGACTCAGAAAGTCTCTCTGCTGTTCAACAACAGACACGTTAGGCTCATATCGTGATCTAAACCAATCAGAGATAGTGAAGGGCGGACCCCCTTTCTGATTGGCCTTGGTTCAGATATTCCTGTACGTGTGTGTACGTTTAAAGATGTGTGTGTTGCTGCAGTCAGACAGACAGAGATAGAGGTGTGTAGTAGAGATGCGCGCAGCTCTTTCTCTGAATCTGCTCTGTTCAGTGAGCGTCTGACAGTCCCTCCAGGATTCTGCGATCGCTGAATTTATCGCAAAATCAAGCAAACTCCGCTATTTTCGGAAATTTTCCAAATTGCCGCAGATTTTCCACAGATTTTGCGCTTAGACGTGTCTTGTGACATCATCGCAATGCGCATTCAGTCAAAAAAAGGTTGTTTCTCAGTTCCAAAAATGGAATAAACAGCTTTGCGTTCTCTTCGTGCCCGATTTACAAGAGCTACACCGGACAACCGAACCGAAAGCGAAACAAATCCACGCTATTCGTTTGGGCTATACGGCGCAGACCATTTATCTGCTCGGACCGGAGCCGCGGGCTGCTCTCGATCACGCGACACCTTTATACACAGTGCAGGAAGATACAGTGAAGAAAGTAGAATCAATAACATCTCTGTCAAATCTTGTGAGAAGCATTCAAGTTCGGCACATAATTATGTTAAAGCTACAGACATCAGAACAAACGCCACTGATGTGGAAACCAGGAGAAACATTGTTCAATAAACACATCACCACCATTCACCATGGATTTAACATAGTAAGACTACAGTAACAACTTGTGGCAGAAATGGTCTAATGTCTTAAAGTGTTTTTAAATGCTTCACACAACTTTTCCCAGCACTTCAAAGCTTTAAGTATTACCAAATTTTAAAGTTATTTTTAATGTGATGACATTATTTGTTCATCTTTCATAGGTTGCCCCATTTATAAAACTAAAAGTTTCATAATGTAGGAAAGCAAACACTTATTTAAAAATAAAAAATACATTAAATTACCACTATTAGATGGCTGCAGAGAAGTACTTATAGGCTTATCAGCCATTTACACTCCCTAATATATATATATATTTGTATTTATTAAATTATATTTAGACATTATGAATGACAGTAATAAAAGTTAATTTTATCTGCATCTCAACTACCCAGACAGCACAAGTATATCTGTAAGACGTCTGCTAAAGATCTGGGAAACATCTGCTGTGTAATCTGATAAACGTCTTGTCAGGAGTCCAGGCCCGGCGTCCTCCTTCTCTCCACCAGAGGTCGCCGTCTCCCTTCCTCCTGGACTCAATTATCACTTCACTCCACACACCTGTGCACCCACTCATCACTTCACTCCACACACCTGTGCACCCACTCATCACTCTCAGCTGTTCCCAATGTGTGGACTATTTATACACCTCAGCCCTGTCCCTCTGCCTGCCTAGATTACTTCTACCCGCACTCACATGTGTATGTATGTATGTTCTGTATTTTCCTGTCTGACCGATTACATTCGGTTTCGTGCACTCGGGACACCAGCACTACGTTGCCGTCTGGGGTGTCCCGTTGCTGATTATTGTTTTGTTTTTGCCTGTTGGCTTTTGATATAATAAAGTAAAGAAGCTTACCTGCACTTGGACCCAGATCTCCATTTTTCCACGGGCTTCCACGCCGCGCCGTGACAGAATCTAGGCAGCAGAACATGGGTCCAGCAGGTAAGCTGATCAACATCCGTCAGGGAGATGGCAGCATTGAGGAGTACGCCGGGCGCTTTTGGGAAGCTGCTCAGCGATCGGCGACCGAGAAGACCTGCCTCCTGGTCTTCTTCTGGGGGGGGGCTAGCCGAGCCTCTCTGAGCCCGAATGCCGTACTGGAACCCCGAGGAGTCGTTGGAGGGCTACCTTAATCTGGCTCTTCGTCTGAGCGGCTCAGCCTTCAGGGTGGAGTCAGCTGCGGAGCTCGCTAGCGATTCCTCTCAGGCGGCGGCGTCCGGCCAAACAACTCCAGAAGCGGCGGTGTCCACCAACACAGCTCCCGAGGTGGTGGAGCTCGCTTCGGGCTTTTTCGAAGCGGTGAAGCCCGCGGATGTTTCCTCGGAGGTGGCGGAGCTCGCTTCGGGCCCTCTCGAAGCGGTGGATCCCGCGGATGTTTCCTCAGAGTTGGCAGTATTCGCTCACACAGCTCAAGAAGCTCCCTACACGGCGGTGCCTGGCCACACATCCCCCGAAGCTGAGGTGTCCGCCCACACAGCTCAAGAAGCTCCCTACACGGCGGTGCCTGGCCACACATCCCCCGAAGCTGAGGTGTCCGCCCACACAGCTCCAGAAGCGGCAATGGCCGCCCACAAAGCTCACGAAGCTCCCAACGCGGCGATGCCCGCTCACACAGCTTCCGAAGCGGCGGTGCTCGCCCTCAAAGCTCACGGAGCTGCCAACGCGGCGGTGCCCGCCCACACAGCTCACGAGGCTCCAGACGCGGCGATGCCCGCCCACACAGCTCCCGAGGCGGCGGTGTCCGCCCCCACAGACGAGCCCACGTGTTCCGGGAGCCCACGCAGTCCGTTCCAGAGCCCGCTCTGTCCGTAAGCTTACTAAGAGCCCGATCCGATCCGGGAGCCCACGCAGTCCGCTCCGTTCCGGGAGCCCACGCAGCCCCACCCTCCGTTCCGTGAGCCCACGCAGCCCGCTCCCGTTCATCACTCTCAGCTGTTCCCAATGTGTGGACTATTTATACACCTCAGCCCTGTCCCTCTGCCTGCCTAGAATTACTTCTACCCGCACTCACATGTGTATGTAAGTTCTGTATTTTCCTGTCTGACCGATTACATTCGGTTTTGTGCACTCGGACACCAGCACTACGTTGCCGTCTGGGGTGTCCCGTTGCTGATTATTGTTTTGTTTTTGTCTGTTGGCTTTTGATTTAATAAAGTAAAGAAGCTTACCTGCACTTGGACCCAGATCTCCATTTTTCCACGGGCTTCCATGCCGCGCCGTGACACGTCTCAGTTTTACATGCATTTGATAAATCTCTATTTGACATCTGACTGGAAACATATTAGAGACGTATTGCAGATGAGCAAACACTCTTAAAAATACCTCTTGAATATGTAAATGAAGACATCAAATAGACATCTCCGAGATGTACATGTGCGATTAGGGAGAGTGCTTTACTGTCAGGTACTGGTGCCACCTTCTGTAGGACTTACAGGCACTGGTGCTGGTGTCCTTAAATGCTAGTCTGGAGCCCTACAATGGGTCTCGAAGTCAGAAAAGTCATAACAATATTAGAAGAATGTTGTCTGTGGTATATTTTCACTGCAAAACAATAAGAAACGCAAATTTTGAGAAAAGCCGCAGCAATATCAGTCATTTTAGGCCGCACAAATCTGAAAAAAGTCCCACAAAATCCTCTTGAGACTGGTCTGAGAGGAGCAGCATGTTCAGTAAAACATATATTATTGCTTCTCTAAGTTTACATGCAAATATAGCCGAAATCACAGCACAGGAATTGTCTTTGTCTTATAATGTGTATTATTTCATCAGACAACGGCTCAATAAAATTATAAATTAGGATTTTTGTGCAGACTAGCTTCATGGAAGGGAGAGCTGGTTATGTATTTTTAAAGGGCTGTGTTTCAGTCACTAGGTCATATTCATCCCGTTGACTGACAACAGAAACAGTAAAATATATAAAGTAAAACAGTTTTATTGAGAATTTGGCTGCATTAAAATACAGTATGAGCACAGAGAGACAATTAGACAGAACAGAACAGGATTGTTTTTCTGTAAATACTTTTTTTTTCATAATGTTTAGTGAAATTATTTGGTGGTCTGAGGTGGGATGGGGGCACTGGATTTTTGTATAGGTTTGGGGGGGGGGGGGTTGAGAAGCACTGCACTAGAGAATCCCTTCATTCAGACACAGTGGAAGATTAACTACAGGAGTGGGCCATCCGAGGGGCATGTGACTGCAATGGAGGATAGTCCATAAGACATTGAGCCATGAGATGTTCAGTTTGAAGCCCTTAAAACACTTAATTTAGATGTTCTTTTTATTTAATTTATCTTGAGATGTTTTAAGTTTAAATCTCAGCTCAGTGAAGTACTTTAAGCACCAACAATTTTTCAGTAAGTTACCTTTCTTGTAGAATTGTTCTTCAAATAAAGAACTTTCTGTTGACCAGATTGTTAGTTAATCGTTTACTAGTCAATATTGTCTATATGAAAATTTGGGTGCACCTAACTTTTGTGCTGGTGCACCTAAGAAAAAAGTTAGGCACACCAGTGCAACCAGTGCAAAAAGTTAGTCTAGAGCCCTGAGCAAGATGGAACTATACCATATACTACAGGGCTCTAGACTAACTTTTTGCACTGGGTGCACTGGTGCGCCTAACTTTTTTTCTTAGGTGCACCAGCACAAAAGTTAGGTGCACCCAAATTTTTATATAGGCAATATTGACTAGTAAACGACTAACTAACAATCTGGTCAACAAAGTTCTTATTTGAAGCACAATTCTACAGGAAAGGTAACTTACTGAAAAAGTGTTGGTGCTTAAAGTGCTTCACTGAGCAGAGATTTAAACTTAAAACATCTCAAGATAAATAAAATCTAAATTAAGTGTTTTAAGGGCGTCAAACTGAACATCTCGTGGCTCAATGTATTATGGACTATCCTCCATTGCAGTCACATGCCCCTCGAATGGCCAACTCCTGTAGTTTGGCCTTCTTGATCTTTGGCTTTGGCTAAACCAGCTGACCACACTCTCTCTAGCATCAACATCTTCCAGACTTGACCCCTCTACACTGATTCTTATCAGACCTTCCACTGTGTCTGAACGAAGGGATGCTCTAGTGCAGTGCTTCTCAACCCCCCCCCCCCCCTTAAACCCATAAAACAATCCGGTGCCCCCATCCCACCTCAGACTACCAAATAATTTCACTAAACACATATATATATATATATATATATATATATATATATAAGGTATTTACAGTTTTTATAACCAATTCTTACTATGTAAAAAATAAGTATACTTAGGCCTTTCGTGTTATGTAAGAATCATTTTTATACTCATACCTTTTCTTGAATTAATATTTTGAATTGTTTTTAGCTTTAATTTTGTTTTCAATTAAATGTTTAGTTTTGAAATGTTGTATGCATTTGTCATTTTTTATTTAATTTCTTTATCTTCTTAAATGTGTATATATAATATGTATAGTTTTAACTTTTAATTTTTAGTAACTTTTTCTTATTTGTAAGTCGTTTTGGATAAAGGTGTCTGCTAAATGACTAAAAGTACAATAAAGTAAAGAAAAAACCTGTTCTGTTCTGTCTAATTGTCTCTCTGTTCTCATACTGTATTTTAATGCAGCCAAATTCTCAATAAAACAGTTTTACTTTATATATTTTACTGTTTCTGTTGTCAGTCAACGGGATAAATATTAAATAGTGACTGAAACACGTCCCTTTAAGAATTCATAACCAGCTCTCCCTTCCAAGAAGCTAGTCTGCACAAAAATCATAATTTATCATTTTACTGAGCCGTTGGCTGATGAAATCAAATAATACACAATATAAGAC
The DNA here is from genome assembly GCA_027422405.1 of Ptychobarbus kaznakovi. Lineage (NCBI taxonomy): Eukaryota > Metazoa > Chordata > Actinopteri > Cypriniformes > Cyprinidae > Ptychobarbus > Ptychobarbus kaznakovi. The sequence continues at coordinate 26,852,997 of CM049795.1, read as the reverse complement.
AAGACAATTCCTGTGCTGTGATTTCAGCTATATTTGCATGCAAACTTAGAGAAGCAATAATATCTCTTTAGCTCCTCTCAGACGTTCACTGAACAGAGCCGATGCAGAGAACGTGCCGCGTGCGCGCTGATCTCGCGCCGCCGCGGCAGTACCAACGAAATCTCACAGAGACTCACTAAAGTTTGTCCAAGAAGTTGCTAGATTTGTCACTAGTTGTTTTTTTGAAAAAAATAAGTCGCTATGGGGGTCTAAAAAGGCGCTAAATCTAGCGAAATTGGCAACACTGCGCGCATCTTTATTACTTACCTCTCTCTGTCTGACTGCAGCAGCAGCACACGCATTTTCAGACGCACACACACACACACACACACACATGAACAGGAACATCTGGACCACGGCCAATCAGAGGGGGGCCCGCCCTTCACTATCTCTGATTGGTTTAGACCACGATATGGGCCTAATGTATGTGTCTTGTTGAACAACAGAGAGACTTTCAGAGTCGCGGAGACTTGTTTTGTTTTTTTTCTCGAATGGCTGGACGCACCAGTGCGACCTAGGATTTTTATTAGTTGCACCCGTGAGAAATTAGGTCGCATGTGCGACCAAATTGGTCGCACTCTAGAGCCCTGTAGGCTACTATTAATAATACTAACAATGTTTGGGCCTAAAACATCTACAACTTGTAGAAGAAGGCGAGAAGGAATGACATCTGGAGCACAATTTGTCAGTTTTCAAAGCTGGACTATGTTTAATAAATAATTAAGTGAAATTGGCTCAAAGTCAGAGAAGAATACAGATCTCAAAGAGGAGTCTAAGAAATAATCAGAGGTAGGCTGAATGCTGACTCTAATTATCTTGATCTTACTAGTGGAACAATTTTAAGAAATTATCACAGGCTTCTTTAGTAGGATCTGGATAAGTGCGTGTTGATGGATTTAATATAGAGTTTATTGTACTAAATAAAACTGTACTAAAAATTCTTTAACCAAAGCTTTTTCAGGGCAGCATGTGGATATTAACATCACCCAATATTAAAAGACTATCAGTACTAGAAATCACAGCTGACAAAAAGTCTGAAAACTCACTTATAAAGATCTTATTGTATTTAAATGGTCTGTAAATAAGTGCACAAATGACTGGATTTACCAGATCAATCTTAAACACCTGTACTTTGAAGCTACTATAACAACCAACTGAACACATACGACATTTAAAACACTTTTTAAAAATCGTAGCTACCCTACCACCCCTACCCTGTGGGCAAAAGATCATATATTTTTCTGCCAGTTTAAACGCAGCCTGTGAGTGTCGCTGAGGAAGAACACGAGCGCGCTCACATAATGGCGGCGATAGCGGAGCTCGTTCTCAAAATGGCGGCCACAACAACATGAGGGATGCACCGCTGGTGTCTGCACGCGCAGCTGGTATCCCCAAATCTACTTACTTTAACCCTCCAGTTCCTGAACTGATTCGCCTGTCTGCAGTATTTCCCAAATGGGGGATTGCTTTGTGGTGTGTATGGGCTGCGTTCACTACCGCCAAAGTTCCAGAGTCAGTGACATCCGCAGATGGATTGCCAGAGGATCCTTGTCCTGTCACGGCTATGGAGGCTATCTGCGAATCCTCATCCTGTCCTGTCACGGCTTTGGAGGCCATCTGCGAATCCTCGTCCTGTCCTGTCACGGCTATGGAGGCCATCTGCGAATCCTTGTCCTGTCCTGTCATGGCTACAGAAGCCGCTAATAAACTTTTGTCTGGCTCTGCACCAGCTGAGGCCATATCCAAACTCTCACCCTGTTCTAAAAATGTATGTGATTTTGAACAATCTGTTCCCTCTATGTACAATCAGTACACCCTGTGTTGAGCTGTCTGCTTCTATGATTTCAGTTAACCAGTCTGTTTTTGAACCATCTGTCTGTCCAGTTTCAATCTATGAACCTGTTATTTGCCCCACTAGTCCAGATATGACCCCAGAAACTTTACCTGAGCTCAGTGTAGGCTCTAGTAGCCTTGTCACAGCCCAAAAACCCACCATTGAACACTTAACCCTATTTGTCATGAGCTCCGAAACTACAGGTGCAATCCATGTCTGTCCCATTTTCAGTCAATGAGCCAGATTTTAAACAATTTCCCTGTCGGTTTCAGTCAATGATTCTAATTGTGAACTGTTAACTCAACCAGCCTTTGCCAATGATTCCAGTGATGAACTTTCTGCTCGTTCAGTTGTCATCAAGGAGAACATTTATGAGCTTTTTGTGTTTCCTGCCTCTGTCCTTGAGACCATTATGCTCTGTCTGTTTCTTGTGTCTTAGCTTTCCCTAGGTCCTAGTCTCTATTAGGGGTTTCTGCTCTGCCGTGGTGGTCTTTTGCTCCGTCTACTCTGCCATGGTGGTCTTCTGTCTGGCTCTGGTGGTCCTCTGCTCCGCCGTGGTCGTCTGCTGCTCCGTTTGCTCCTCCGTGATAGTCTTCTGTCTGGCTCTGGTGGTCTTCTGCTCCGTCTGCTCCACCGTGGTGGTCTTCTGTCTGACTCTGGTGGTCCTCTGCTCTGCCGTGGTGGTCTTCTGCTCTGTTTGCTCCTCTGTGGTGGTGTTCTGCTCTGTCTGCTCCACTGTGGTAGTCTTCTGTCTGGCTCTGATGGTCTTCTGCTCCGCCGTGGTGGTCCTCAGTTCCACCTTTACTGCTGGATCTGTCCTGGTTTCCTGCTCTGCCGGCTTCACCCTGGCTCTCTGCTCTGCCTTGACATCCTGCTCTGCTGGCCCTGCCTCAGTCCCCAGTCCCTTCACTTCCACATGGACCTGGCCCTCCGTCCCTCCCCCTGTTCTGCCTTCACTCCACCACCCTCCTGTATTGTACTATCTGGGGAGCATCTGGAAGCTGCCCCCTGGGGGTGTGGGGGGTCTTTGTCATGAATCCTGTCCATGGACTTCCATCCACATGACTCTCACACTACACAGGCTGTTACATGATCACCGAGTATTGTCTGCGTATATCTCTCTCCTAGCGACAGCGACTTTACTAAGCCATTCCGTGTTTCCCGTGTTAAAGTTTAGTTTAGTCTTGTTCATTTTTTAATGTATTAGTATTAGTGCCTAGTATTTTTCTCTCGCAATGTCGTTTGGACTCTGTTTGCCCCTGCTTGAACTATTACCGTATATTTGGATTATCTCTCTTTGTATTGCCCCCTGGATTTCGTTCGTCGCAGATCAACCCCGTCTGCTCACTGGACTCCTCTTGTGTCTTGCCTGTGCCATACCTATTTGCTTTTGTTCGAACCTGTCTGTGTTTTGACCAATTTTAATTAATAAAAGCTTGCAGATGGATCAGCACGCCTCACACCTCTATTGCTCTGTTGCCCCTTTACAGCTTCCACTGGGTTGCGCTCATGTGAATATTTATTAGAATACCACATCATGGGCGGGGCCATTAAGTACAGGTGAGTGTAACAGAAATTATTAGCGTGAGTGCCTCATATCGCGTTTTGTCTTATGGATTATTTCAGTAGGTAATCAAGTTGAATGAAGTTGAGCTTAAACTACTCCTATGACTGTTTACATTTTGTAAATAATTAATGGTTTCTGATACAGGTGTTTCTCAGTAGCCTACTCTGTTTACCTAATGATTACAGAACTGAACACTCTTTAGGTAGTGTTGGAAGACAACAACAATTAAGGCATATTTCTCCCAGATGATTTTTTTGACATTCAAAACGAATAGTGTGACGAATAAAAGAACCTTGACATTCTATTACAGTAGAACTGTATGTTTCTCATGAATGACTGAGAATAAGCTTTTTAAATTAGTATGATTTAATGTTTAAATAAATATTTACAAATATATTTGTGTTTTTATTCTGTGTATCCCAATTGTTGTCTGTGTATTATAAAAATAGCCTTTAAATTATAGTCTGTTAGCTTGAGACCACACAAGAACTTGGAATTACATGTCTGCTTGCTTGAATGTTGCTCTACACTCAACTGAACATCATTTTTGATTCACAACGCTCATAACATCATAATTTCATCAAAGGTTATCATAAATGTTAAGCTTCAGTTGCATTTATGTCTAACCTATAAACAAATTACAGCTCATCCATTCACCTCATACTTCTCATAAGTGAAAACAAAAATGCAACGGTGTTAACTAAAGTAATACTATACTTAGTTTAAGTAATTTAAATGTAGGGGTTCGGAAATTGCACTATTTGGATTGGTGTGAAATGCAGCAGGCAGTCGGTTAGGACTGAATGAGATGACTCTTAATTGAAGACGCACCAAGCAATGTCTAGGTTCCTTTTTAGTTTACTGAAGAACTAGAAGTATACATGTGTGGTTCTGTAAGAATTAAACAAGAGAAATACACTTACTGATATATACATACATACAAGTATGACATAAATATAACTGTCACTTTTAATAACTAAACAGTAATTAAATTGGCATAGTAATAACATTAATTAGGCATTCTGAACAGTCCTGGGTGTTACTTCTTTTAATGTTACTTCTCAACCATGCATCAGTGAACATAAGCATCCTGACAAACGGCTGATCATCGCGTGATAATAATCATCTCCAAATAGTCGTCCATACAGCATTAACATGAGCAATATATATATATAATTTATATATATTTATATATTTTAGATATATTAGTGGTGGGCCGTTATCGGCGTTAACGTGCTGCGTTAACGTGAGACTCTTATCGGCGATAAAAAAAAATATCGCCGTTTATCTATTCTCAAAGTTGGGTTGGGAGCTGGGTCTATACTACGCAAGCTATGATGACTTTCACCCTGATATTTTAGCGCGGATGTATACCTAGCCGAATTGCACTGTAGGGGGCGAGAACGAGTCTTCGAACTAGAGGCTCGCAGTCCGTGATGGGACAGATTGTTAACGGCTGGTCTGTGTGGTAATACAATCGGGCAGGACATCCAAACGCTCACCTATCATTCATCAACTCAAATATGGCTTTTCATCTGAAAGATGTATGTAGTAGCAACTTTACATGGCCGCTCATTATGATGTTAACCTAGAGAAATGTGCGCTATTGAAGTGTTTGTGTGGAAGCGCGTTTGCAGTGCAGGACAGGCTCCGGTGCGCTCACTTTCTCTTAAAATCTCCGTCATTTTTGGTCATACTGATAAAAGTAGCCTAATACATCTTTCGAATCTGTAAAGACTCTACGTTTATTTGTGTGCACTCAGAATAACAACGAAACGTTGCGCTTTTAAGCAAACAGGATGCGCTTTAGGTCTCATGTGAACTTGAGCGAGAAACTTCGAAACTCGAATATATCTAAAAATACAGTACATAGAAAAATATATCTATAGAGAGTGAAATGTCAAAAAAAAAATAGAAGACGTGTGTGTTAGCATGGATGTTTTACATGAAATTTAATCTGTGCAACACTGTGCATAA